>CAJPEX010000036.1:243183-262917 GCA_905338405.1 Notodromas monacha | reverse complement strand
GGGTTCAAGCGGACGTGACGGTACTAGTCCCCGAAAAAAGAAATATTGTCGGGAACGATGATTCATTCCGTCATTCAATACGATATTCTCTGCTTTTGCGACTATCATCTCCACGGCGGTTTTTTTTTTTATTTTAATCTGGATGGGAAAGACTTTTTCTAGAGATCCTCGCACATTTTGATCGCTGTCCGTTTTTCCACGATTTTTTGAGAAAGAGCGATGAATCGAGTCTTCGCGATTTCTTATATGGCCATTTCAATCGAATCCGAATGCGGTGGAATTTTCTGGTCGCAAGTTCAATTTCTATTATCAAACTGAAAATAAAATGATCTGTTTTGAAACAGGACATAGAGGATTCGTTTTCTCACGGTTGACCAAAAGCCAGGTTTCCCTCCATTTTTCATCGACGTCTTGTATTTTAGAAAATGTTGGATAATCTTGAAAAGTTCATGCAATGAAATTGGAGAGTAAAGGAAAATATCCGTTCACCCAGCCACATTTCTGCGAGTTTAGATCAGAAGAAAATGGTTCTTCGATGCGGTGCTCGTCCCAATGTTTTGGGAAGGCGCTTCTTCTTTCCCCCCCCCCCCCCCCCCATCAAGTGGCGACAATAAAGGGAAGCCGGTGACAGGTACATGATGTGGAAGAAATTCGAATGTCTGGGGTCGAGTTGGCTGCAACAAAGCGATGCGAATCTCTCGAAGTCAGCTGGGCTGATGAAGTCACGACGGCGGCGATGGATGGAACATCAGTGCCAACTCTCTCTGGCATCAAGGAGCCAGTCGACAATGTTTCAATAGGTGGGTTGAAAGCTATCCTTCTTCACCATTGACTTGAAACTTCGTCCCATTCATACATCTTCATGATGGTGAGGAATACAGACTACAAAGAGTTTCGAAAATTCATCACCAGGAAAATATTATCCAAAATCATCGATTCGATCCACTCCGCGAGAAGTTTGTTTAAATGTTTTTTCAAGCAAATCTCTCTTCATGATTGGTAAAAGTTAAATATGAAGCCTGATTCGAAAGGGTTCGAGCTTTTTTAATCGAGGCAACTTATGTTATCCACTGTTCTGCGACGACCGAGCAGTTTATGCTCGTATTAGTGAACTTCTGTTCTTCATTAAGACTGTCATAAATACTTCAAAAATTTGCGCATCATACAGAAAAATCGGTAATCAATCCCTCTTGCAAAGTTTTTAAAGAGAGGATTCAAGTGGTCCTCTGATTTGAAATTATTTGCTCATTTTTAGCCCATTCTTGCGTTCTTCGTCAAAGTGTCAGCAATATGCTCGCATTCACAACCTCAACAGTGAATGATTTTCAAACGAAATACCGATGAAATTGTTCGGCTTTATAAATACTGTACCGTCATGAATTTCGATTCGCATCAATTGCTCTCGAAGCATAGGCGTTGAGATTTGAAAATTGGCGCATTAACCAATTATTTCCACGTTTTTTAATGCAAACATGCACGAACGATTCGTGGAAAGAGTGCGAGTTTAAAGGCACAAAATGATCATTGAATGTTTGGCTAATGCGATATTCCTGGGATTTCCCCCAAACGGATAGCGCAGCATAATTTGTTACACAATTATCATAACGTCATCGATATCCAGTACTTTCTGGAAAGCCTTCGGACGAAGTGTTGTTTGTCGAGGTTTTCACCGTTCTTACGTATGACGCACATGTATAACGCATATACTGCGTCCCAATATCGCTCCTCTAATCGAAATAAATCAGTGCACCGGTGATGCCCGACTCACCAAGTGGGCACACACGCTTGACAGCGGCAACCCTCCTTCCGACCCTGTCAACTTCTCCTCAAAGCATTGATCCACAAACAACATTATTTTTTTGTTTGCTTTGCCGGAAAGAAAGAAAAACGAATTCTGTCAAGCAGGTTTCCCACGTGCATCCTCTAAGCATTAAGAATAACGAGAAATCTCTTCCTCGTTTCCAAGCGAAAACAAAATCCAGCGAATTTGCATGGATTTTTCAACACCGACGGTGTATAAAGACGTCTGTGCTGAGTTTTGAATACTGTTCCGCGTTTTGAGTATTTATTTATCAAGCATTTTTTAATGCAACGCAAGAAAACCTACGCAAAGAATTTAATTCGTAACAGCGGTTATCGTCATGCAGTGATAATGTGCAAGGTTTACAAGGAAAATTGTAGACCAAGCTACTTGTGTTAATATTTCAAAAGATGGCTGCTGGAAAGATCAACCACAGAAATGCTTAAAACGATATGCCGGATACTTTCTTTTACACATTATGGAAACCCATGGCCAGTTGAACACCTCCAAAATAAAGTTGTTGAAATTGTTATCTTTTTGTACAGTACAAATCCCGCAATTCTGAATCAAGTCACATCATGGTGTCCTTGGTCAGATTTTGGAAAATCATGCAGTTTGTACGAGAAATTGTCATTTTGGTAAACATAATTATTTACTATCGCAATAAGCTTCCCCACTGCTCCTCAAGTCAACGTGTTACAAAATTCGTGCAGAAGAGTTCTAATTTTCTGAAATATTTTGCACAAGAATATGCGCGAAAAGCATTTCGAAGAGACGTGGCCCTGATATGGGCGCACATGGCATTTTCGGAAAATTTTGGCAATTCTGTCTGTCACCTAATGAGGAGTATTTCAATGAGAAAGCTCCTATTTTATTGAAAAATTAAGAAAATTCCGGGTGGATTTCAAATTAATACTTGAGGAAAAAATCGAGGTTTCTAAAAAAGGAAGTTACATACAAGTGAGAGCATTTATTTTCAAGCTTGTAAATTTGTGAAAAGATCTTTAAAGCAAATACCTGACGCTAATATGCAATAGGAATTGAGCATTTGATTACTTGGGAGGCCCTTGGGTACAAACACGTTTCGAGGTTGAATAGAGGGAAATATGAAGTCCGTTGCAAATCGGAACTCCGATATCCGGCATCGCACAAACCAATGTCTGAAAGGAAATAAAGGATTTCCTAGAGGACCTAGACGCATGAGAAAGAAAACAAAGAGAAAAGCCTGGGGCGCGGACTGATTTCATCGCAGGAGTCCGACGGATCTCGCTCCAGTGCCCGCGATGTTGGGCGAAACAGCAACATCCCCGAAAGCGTGTTTATCGCGGCAGTAATTCTAGAGGCGAGCAGGTTCTGCCATTTTCCAGCAATCCAGGGAATGGCGGGAAATACCGAAAGCAAGAATTCGGGATTGAAATCGATGCTCAGGCGCGTCCGACAGGACGGCCATGCAATGCTTTCGATACGAATCGTAGTGTTTTCCATCCCCGGGCTGCCGAGACAGACGCAGCCGACACGGAAGTCTTGCGACCGCGGAGGAAATGACTCCGCTCCCGAGCGTGGGGCATGGGAACCCGTCGATGGGGTAGATTTCGTTCCGCCCCTCCTACAAAAGCTGGCCGTGCCACGAGCAGCACCCGAAGTTCATGCAGTTTCGCCGGTCTGCCATTTTGGGGACAGGACGCAAAAATATAAACCACACAGAAACCATATGCAAATTAATCCCTGAGCAGCGAAGTCAGGATATATTTGCAATAAAGTATTTCCTTGACCAATCCCCCCTCCTCCCCACCAAGAAAAAATTAAAATGTCCAACTTTGCACTCAGGGCACTGTCGGCGACAAATACTTCAAAATACAGGAGAAAGTTTGCTGAAAAAGATTTCTCCGCTGGTCAACTTCTTCAAATTCCTCCCAAATTATTAATCTATGGGAGATCTGCGTGAACAATAAGAATTATCCCCGTTGACCTCCTACAAAATACTCCCAACTTACCTGTGCACAACTCAGCAGACGTTGGATCACCTTCGGTCAAATAAAAATAGCTCAGCATATATGGGAACCCCAACTTTTCCCATTAATTAAAAACCCCCATATTTGCCCCTGAAGGGTTCATGCGCAGTTAACCCATGATTTATTGCCCCGATTTAGCAACGCTGTCAGTTTGTGCGACGAACTTCACCTGTACAAAACTTCTTCCATTTTGTTGATACCTTCGACATGGAGGGTTCACTTAATCTAGAGCCACTCTTGCTGAGTGCCAAGAAATGATTATGGTGACATCATATTGAGGGCTGAGTGTAATCAACTTAATGTTTTTAGTGGATTGAACCACAATTAAGTGGTTGACGTTTGTCATTCTTGGCAGCCAAAGAATACCATAGATATTTTGTCGGAAAAACCCTGCTACCATGTTTATACTGTATGATAGTAAAAACTTCGTCACTATATTTCTGTGAGGTCATTGTCTAATTCCGGATAATGTTAATTAATTTCAGTAATTGTCACCCGAGGAAATATTTTCAAAGATATTTCTCTGTCATTGTTTTAACAAGTACAATTTGTCAAGTTTTGAATTAATTGAAAATCGTGTCTGACTAAATTGAGTTTTCGCCGTGTCCTGAAGTTTCTTCGTTATTTCGAGCCATATTCGAATTGAATAATTTCAAAAAATTAATTTCCCGCTAAAATATCTGGTTTTATTCTGTGGATTTCGGATGTAATTAAATTAATCAGCTTTTTTCAGATGCCTATTTTCTCCAAGAAAATTGATCCTCTTTCCCAAACGTTTTTCGAAGGTAAGTTGGGCATAGAGATGAGTTTACAAACATTCGCCATTCGAAACTGCAGCAAACGTAGACTCATTGTTTTTCTCGAAAATGTGTTCAATGGAATGAATATCGCGCGAAAAATTTCGGAAATGAAACCATCCGTTGTTCACAAAAATTTTATTTTCTATCTCTCCAAAATGGCTGGCCAAAATGCCGAGACTTTAGTGCAATCCCTCGTTTATCGACGGAATCGTGACACCCCCGACGTCGTGCTGCTGCCACAGCACGTTTGGTCTATACTTTTGCCGAGGAAGGCGTACTCCCTCGGCGGTGCCGTCGACCGAGTTTCTTGCGTTTGTTTCAAAGCCGTTGCACCAATAGCCGCGTTTTGTGCGCTTTTCCGGTTCATTGCCAAGTAGGGGCGATCTCATCAGCCCGAGATGCGATCCAACTGTGTGCCCCCTGGATGTCCACTTTGGTTCAACTGAAAATGCTGTCAGTTCAGTTCGCAAACGAACGCGATCAAAATAAGGTTATTACAATAGACCAGGGTTTTTATTTTGCGTGGTCGAATCTTGTTGTTTTAACCATAGATATACGCATTGATTTAACTGGAAGTTTCGTCTGCTCTGCTCACAAATGGAAGGTATAGCAATTAAACCGCTGTATTTAGTTAAGCAAGAGATCTTTCATTCGCATGCTTGTCCGCAGATTGTCCGGCTATTACCTTATGCGGTAACAGTAACCCGAGCTTGATTAAAGAAAATCGGGTTGGTCTTTCATAGCTAGGTACAGAAGTGCAATAAATTTCAATAATATATACAGTAGTACAGTACAGTGTATGAATTTAAGCACATCGAGGGAAAGGTATGTTTGACCTCGACACATTTACTAGCTGCAAGCCAGCGGATTGAATCATCAGTGCAAGAGAATTCGCCCAAAAAATATAGTTCTCCTTAGCGAAAGTCCGCATTTTGCCGAAAAATAAACTCCTTAAATAACTCTCTCACAATGGTACTCGAAATTTAGGTGCGGTCTATGCACCCAGCACGCGGCCTATATACTCACTAACATAAAAATGTTAGATGGGGGGATAATACTGTACTAATTTAAAATTGATTGCGCATGTTTCATAAAGATCTGCAAGCATACAATAAACATTTCAATGATTTATGCGATCCCAATTAAATTCTTCAGAAGTTTGAAAAAAAAAGATTCTGCACTTGAATTGATTTTGACATCAAATTGAAAAACGTTTTCCACAATCTAAACATATTTCATCTCGTCTATTTTCGTTTGTAATACCGTAATAGAGCTTTGGTCACCTGAGCTTCGATTAACCTTGAACTCTCAAGTCAATGTGCCAACACTTTAATTCATTGAGAAGAAACAAAGCGAAAGTTTTGATCATGATCCTTCAGGCGAAAAGGCGTGGAAGAGTCGAAGACTTTTTATTTTCGCTGAATGAACTGTTAATTTTTTCATTATTCGTGATACTTTATTATCCGGACGAAGACGCGCAATGATTATCCCGAATAATCTGAGCTTTATGTCACAAGGAAATGCGCATCTACGTGGAAGTTGAATCAATGATTTTATCCATGAATATTGTGTATCCGGAAGAAGACGTGGGAAAGTTCGGAGAAAGCCTGAAAAGCGATAAACGGGTTGGTTTCGGAATCAAACACACGCACTCTCCAGAAAGTCACTCGAGCTTGAAAATTGAAAATTCGAGCCCGGGCCCCCGTGCGTATCTCCAGAGGGCGACCGGAGTTTATCAGCAAACAATGTGACTCGAGTTTTGTACATTTGAATTCTGCGTTGTCGATCGCAGCGAGGCAGAAGTTCCCGGGAACGCACTCTGACTTACGATTGAGCGGAAAGGACAGACGTTGTTGGCAAAATGCTCCCGGCCGCACGTCAGATTTCCTTTCAGTCCGGTCCGCTGCTGGCCGACAGAATATCGGAAGAGCGTATCGGCCATCCTGCTGACGAGATGGCACAGATAAAACGTTTCCTGGAGCGAGAGTCTTACCCAGCCCCCCCCCCCCCCTTCTTAGTCCAGGGGCCTGCTTCAAAGAGACGCACCGGCATCGTCAGGTGCGCCCTCTCGAGAATGCCGACCTCTTCCTCCCGTATTTTCTCATGGCAACATTTTGACGACGCGGGCGGTGATGTATACAAACTGACCAGAAGCCTTGCCATTGTATCACGCGCCCGGGTTTTCTTTTTCTTTTTTTTCACTCCCCTTCAGTCCCGGTTCCCTGAGGCTTTTGTTTGCGCACGCATCAGGGGCCGAAAGCCAAATTCAAATTCGCCCCGTCGTTAGAATGGCTTGTCAACCGTGATGCGGAAACTGGACATCTCAACCTTTGACAGCCCGTCGTTCTCGACTCAATTATGATTCGATTCCCATGGAGCCCCGCCGGGGTTTGGATGCGGGGTCCGATGGAACGGACAGGAGAAAAGCAAAATTTCGCGTGTGCTCCTAACAAGCTGAAGTGTCCCGGACTTGGAATACAATTTTCATAAGTTCGTGATTGGTTATTTAGCCGTGACGTGAAGGCACGAAGGCTCATTAACTGGACAATTCTTTAATTTATTCCGCGGAAGAATATTATGCTGTGAAACCTCTGTCACCTATTGAAAAAAATCAGCTGTTGAACGTTCGATTGCCTGTAGAATGTCCGGACGAAATCTAAAATTCAGCGAATATTTGAAGCTATTGCTGTACACATTAGATCAGAAGCGTCTGGTACTAGTACTGTATAGGAAGTTGAAATGAACTGCTCCATATCCCTGAATGATGTTCATGTCTCTATAAGTTGTGTTGAAGTCATTGTTTCATTATTTGATGATAGTATTGAGGGGTGAAGATCTCTCAAATTTTCACTTCATCTCCAAAAAAATGAAATTGCCTCAACTGTTGAGGATACAGAACGCAACTTTTAAATGCTTCCAGAGCCCCTATCTTGCGAAATTATTCATAGCCTTCAAACCGTCCAGATTAAATGATCTCAAGGAAACATGGTTGATTTCGCAGAATTCATTTTTTTCAATTCCATACCATACTTGATTGGTCACTGTTATTTTTTCACCACTCCTGAACAATCCTTTCAACCGCTAAACTTCTAGAAAGTTATACAATGTGTCGGAAAAAATATGTCCGTGCGGATGTGTCATCAATAATATTAAAAAAGATATACATTCCTTGGGAGAATCCTTTCGGAAGTTTATCAAATTTTAGTTTTTTTTAGCTCAATTGTGGCCATTTGAAAAATTTAGCTCGAACATTAGACAGCGATGTTATATTCTATGTTTATTTGTGCGAATCGCACTGTGGCTGATCAGTAAATATTTTATTGAGCATTCAGCAGTGGGGCACGCTTACAAAATGCATTCTATGCACACTATTAATTAATGTTTAGTTAGAGACATCATCAAGCGTTTCTAGAAAATTTTGAAAGTTTTCATCGCTCGCATAAAGCACATGCAATCAAAATCGTCATTGTACGGCGGAATTTCACTCAAAATTTTATGGATTGGAACTCGACAGCTTAACCTCCAACTAATTCAATTACTGTAATCTCAATTTACTCGAGAAAATAATCGAGCTAGATTTTTTTTGAAAATCAGAAGGAATCTATCCAAGATAGTTGGAGAATTTTGGAATTGCCGGCGCTCTTTTAGGATCAGTCAAAATGGGCATATCAAGTGTGCAGTTCGAAAAAATTGGCTGAGACGGATTGATAAAATCCGGAAGATTTGCGGGTCCGATCGACCCATGGAAGAAAACGGGTAAAAAGTTGACCCATGAAATGTGTTTGCTGGCTATTCTGCAAGTTAGATGCCCACCGTGATCCCGGCGTATAATTGAAGTGACAAGTACATCCGCCGAAGTTTCCTCACGACTGCATAACGAGCCACGACCTGAGAGGGTATCAACGAACGCCGGCATGCGTACACGCTCGTTACACGGTGGTCATCACTTAAGTCGCCGCGGAAAACCAATAAAAGGCGAATGCCCCTCCACGGGATGCTAATTGAAGTTGCAGTCAATCGTAAATTTCTCGATTATATATATTTTTTATTCATTTTTTGGTTTCATGGGAATACGGAATCAGGAGTACGAGAGCCGGACACCCGAAAACCAGCTGACGTACCTTTGCCTCCAGCTTCAGCTCGTTAATGATCACCCGCCGATCTTTGACGAGGTGGTACCGCAATCATATTTTTTTGTGTGCTGAAAAAGTGATCCGATCATCGGAGGGAATGAAAGCCAGGCGAATGAGAATTAAAAACGCTCATTGTTGGATATGAAACATTTTTCGAAGCTCCAGGGGAAACAACGGCACATGAATTTTTTTTTTTTTTTTTGTGAAGCCATCCGGAGAACAATACTTGAAACAATCATTCGCGCGTCCAGCGGAGAGAATAAATGGGACAACCAATACATTTCCGAGTTTCCGATTTATTATTCAAAATGGAAAACTCGAGGAGTATTTTCCGATCCGTGCTGTTTTCTCAAGTGCTCTGGTGTCGATATTTAATGACCAGCTCAGGCCTGATTGTTGAAGCGACATTTTTGTGTCGAAAATCGTTTCTAGGAGAACAGGATGTCATTTCAGAAATTGATGGCAGCTTCGAAATACTGTATATCCAACAGTGATTCCGGGAAATCTCGAATTGTTCCATTTCATCTGGCGAATGCGTCAATCAGCACTTCCAACACCTCCCGTGATATTCGACGCACCTATTTTTTATTTACTTCTTTGACTTACGCGTAAGCATTAAATATGTAGTGATACTGTACCGCAAAAAATGGGTGATCGAACTGAAAGTCCCGAAATATCCAGTCCAAAAATACTAAAATAATAATGCAAAGAGTGTGCATCATATTTTGATGACCTAATTCAAGAGTGTCTTAACTTGAAAAACGCCTTTATCGAATTACCAAACCGCACCATTTTGAGTCTCGCTTGATCTTTCGTAATTTTTTCTAACTTTTTACCCCGAAATCATGAGAGTGGAATTTTCACTGATGCAAATATGTCACAATGGAATAACCTGTAAGCTTGGATCATACTCGATCAAATGCGACAGCGCAGATGAATAGTGGAAACGTCGTGCCATGTCATTTGATTAGGAATCTGCAGAACCTCCTTGTGTAACTGTAAATGAATTTTTGTTAGTTTCAAAAGGAATATTGCGTGCCTTGTCTAGAGTATTTAGTCATCCAAAAATGAGCAATAATGAGACGCCCACGTAATTAAATCGAGGTTAATTTAGTCACGCGGTAAAAACGCAAAAATAACCCGGAATGTTTTCCTTCATTATCCCATTTACGAGGCTAATAGACTCTCGAGTGGCGGTGGATTAGAAGAAGTCTCCAGATTTTAGTACAACTTTTCTTTCGGCGTTCGGGATGAAGACAGTTCAAGCGCATGCCAGGAACAAGAATGTCACCCATGTAGGCGTGCTTTATTCCAATGAGAAATTAATGAGACGCAGCAAGTGCCGAAACCTTGCACCTCAGCAGCTAATTGCAACAAGATTGAAAAGCTGGAGCCTTTGAGCATCTCCTTCACGCACAGTATTTAGAAATCTAGTTTTCGTAACGGACCAGAACCTATGGGAAATATTACCAATAAATTCGAACAGAATTTAAATTCAAGCTGAGGCCTAGCTTCTATTTCGCGAACGACAGAGAATCAAAAGCAAATTTATTTCTAAGTTTCTGGGGCGGACTGTTGCTTTTAAGTGAGAAAACTGAAATCCATTCAAATTTTGAAGCAGAAATGCAATTCAGTGATTGTATCAAAATTATGACAAGGATTCCTCATTCGAGATCATCAAATTTTGAACTACGTTCAGAATATACTCGTACCTGTAATAAGTGATGAACCTTACCTCTGGTTCAGTTGAAGTTCAGTCATTAATTGCCTCCTCTTTTTTGAAGGGTGAGAATGTGGTCCAAAAAAAACAGCATTCCCCGAAATGTTCGTCGATTCAATCATAGCTCGGCCGCCGACGTTTAATATGCAAAACGTTTTTGTGTTTTACACATCCATTTTTGTATATTCATCTTTAAATTTCGAGCTACAGTCTACCTGTAATTACCTACAGTATTTAAATAATCACCGATCACCTTCATACGGAAAATGAAATATAATCGAAGATGAAAATTAAAATTATACCGAATAAGCATTTATACCATTTTTTTTTACGTGACGTGATATGTCTGGAATTTCATAACGAGTGTAAATCCGAATTTTTCAAGGATGCTTTCATTTAATAATTGCCAGAAGGTACAGTATGAAGTGCAGTGAATCATTCCTCTTGCATCTAGTTTGATTTATTTAAATTGCGATACTTCGACGAGTCCTCTGTTATTGTGCCGAGGTTGTAAATTTTAATTTTTCATGATTTCCCACGTGCTTTTCAAGTCGACATTCGGCAAAAGAACCGGCTATATAGAATCGAAATGCTGTACTGAAGTCCACTATTTTCCTGCAGATCGGATTCGAGAGTTTTTGAATCTAAGTCCGGATAATCGTTTTCTTGATTGTACAGCATCAAGTGCATTAAACATTCTGTGAAAGTTCATATTGAAATGGCATCCCGGTAATATTCCTCTTTCTGTTAAACGTTTAACCATCCAAATAACGCTCGAAAATTTACGACACGGACTATGACCCAGCACATGCGTATCAAGGAAAAGCGTGGCAGTTCTCATCAGGACAGAGTGACATTGTGATGAGTACATCACGACGGAGGCCTGCTCGTCGGAGGTCCCCTGCAAATGCATCAAGTACAGTTCATTACGGTTACTACCTGCGACGCGCAAATGGCGGCCATGCTTGTCGCCAGCAGTAAAACCGGACACGGTACGGGCTCCGTCTGCAGTCAAAACATTGGGGCTCGCGATGGCGACCGTAAACGGGGAGGAGTGGTGGGGCAGGTGAAACACGACCACGATTCCCCGTGAGGAAATTGCCGCCTCATATCCGATGTCCGAATAATTGCTTCCCGCGGCCTGTGATTCGACCCGCGGAAGCATTGTCTCACTCCCGATCGTAACGATGGACATGTTTACAGGCCCGACCAGCAGCTCAAGCGCAGGAAAATACCTTTGTTGTCTCTGGAGTAGAACCTCGGGTTTCGACTCCCGAGCATCACCGTCTCTGAGAAAAATAGGAAGACCTCTTACTTACATCCGGCCACGGTGGTCTTATTCTCACGCGGATGTTTTCCTCCGCTCGAGAGGAAATCGTCAGCCATCCCGCGACAAGACACAGCGACCCGGGTTGTCTATTTTCCACCCGAGCGGAACTGGTACAATCTCGCTCCATCGATTGTCATGGATTTTCGAGGCCTTTTGCAACTGAACGGCTCCCCCGTCTTACTTGTCTGATTCGTTTTTTCTTCCCTCATAACCCGGGACTCCTTCAATAATCGACTAGTTGAGCGTGGCAAAAAATTCTTCGTTTCTTCCTCAAAAGGACACTGTACAGATTTTCGATATTCGGCTGTGTGATCGCCGAAGATAATGCCAAGCTGACGATTTATTCACAGCGGGTGACTTTTCGCATCAAGGCGCTGATTCATGAGTAAGCTCTCACAGGTTTTGGCAATTGAGCATGCCCGGAACTGCCGGAAAATTCCAAAGAATGTCAGGTAGAGATATCTCAAGCAGTTTCCGATATTTATGAGAAGCTTGTCTCTGTTCTAGGTTTTTCTCATCATGTCACGCAGGTCAAATTCCACCGTATCTTTCAATTGCATGCGGAAGTCTTTCATTATTTAAATTTTCTTTAGCACAATGGAACCTTCATAATTCAGGGTAATGTCGAGATACTTTCTTCCATTTAATCTAGAATCACTAAAGCGATGAAATTATCCAAGTTTTTGCTACAAAAACTCGTAAAAAAACAGATACATTTCTTGGATATCGGGAAATCTACGCAGATTTGGGGGTGAAAGGTGAATTGGTCGATAACTTCTGTGTTTTTAACGCTAAATGGTCAGGTGGACACATAGTTTAATTATAGAGTAGTAGAAAATAAGCTTTCAAACTTAAAAGCAATTTCTTTTGGACAAATTGTACATGAACTATAGCCATAATTCGAAACATATCTCGATAAATATTAATTCTAAAAAAACCATTCTATCAAGATTATCAAAAAAGAATGGAAAATAAATAAATCTGATGAGAAGTTTGTATCCACAAGAAAATGTCCCTGTAAGAGAGTATGACGAAGTTTATTTAGTGAAAACAATTTTCTCTCAAATTAAGTAAAAATACACAAATAGTTGTATTGAATTATGTATTACATACGTATTCGTGGTTCAACTGATTTTTACAACTTCTCACCAACATTGATTGCACTAGATTTTAAATGAATTGGTCACTTGGGAACAATGCTGGCTTTTCTGTGGACTATTCATTTGTTTCGAAAAAAAAGTGTACTCCACCAAAAAATTTTCTGCTTTTCGTCCTCTGTTAAGCAATCTTTTTCTCGATACTTTTGGGTTCAAAATATCATGAACGTCTAAGTAATATTGACGGAGAAAATAGGATGAATATATTTAAAATAAGGACAATTCTGCTTTGGGTCTGCATAATTAACGGAAAAAATCACAGGAAAATTTAAAGTTTCCTGAAGATTTCTCAGATTTTATAATCGACATTTTAATAACTTTCCGTCTTTGGATTTTCTGCAGGGACTTGAAAAAATATTTCTCTGTAAAAAAAAAAAAAAAAGGAATTCCACATACCCACATGAGTGGTATGCGAACAGTGGTCTCCGGAAAGCGGCACAACTCCGATAACGTTTCAATACTTTATTGAACTTTGAATATTTCTTGCAGAGAGGGAGTTTTTGACAACCTTGGGTATTCAGTGTTATTGCAGGGTCTAATTCAAAAAATCGGCTTTGAGGTTGAAGTACCTGGAGCGGAATTCTACTCGAGTGAGCACTCTGTCTTCAAATAAGAGGCAAAACTCGGAGAACGTTTTAAAAGCTCTGGTTCAGAATGTAGCTCTCAAAAAAAGGGAAAGGGTGACAACGAATGTTCACGAATTACCCAGCGGAGAGTGAAGCGTATTGTTTCCCAAAGCGGAAGTTGATGTGTGGCATTCAAGCAGTCAGGCAAAGCTTTCACGCTGGTTTCACCGCCGCATTTAGGCTCCCGTCGTGTAGCATTGTTCCCCGCCCCTCCCCCGCGAATCGTGACCCAACTCGCTGTCATCGCGAATCGGTTCCTACCCCGTCATCCGTGTTTTCAGATGCCACCTCGTGCGACAGGTTGCCGGACCAAATGAGCTCGCGGCCTTTCGCGAAGGCATTTTCCGAGTGAAACACACTGACGCCAGCCTGGGTTATTCTTGGCGCTTTTAAAAATTCCGGTCACTTTCGGGAGACGGACTTCTCACCCGTCACGTAATTTTATGCGACAGTGAAATGGCTGATGGCGAGCGAATTAAGATCCTCCTGGAAAAAATCCTCCGGCGTTATGAGTCGCCAGAATAGTTGGGGGGAACCGCTGCATACCGGTTTTTATTCTTTAAAAAATTATAACTAACCAGCAGCTTGATTCGAGACATTAATTTCTCCCATCTGATATTCGTTTATAACTGAAGTACTCTAGTTCTAGTATGCCCTATACGAACGCCCACATGAAAAAAGTGCATACTTGAAGGAGAATGTTTCAAAGCAGCAAAACAATCCGCCGAAAATAAGTTTGTCTGCTTACATCTCTTGATCGTTTTTGATTGCTCGGGACGAGTCTGATGATTTTTTCCTCGACAGCTTTTTTAGGACTTTCAATTGCTTCAAAACTACAGGGATCCGTCAAAGATGAAAGTGTCTTCCATTAAGGAAAAGCGCTTTTTTTTAAAGAATGTTGTGCGAATTAATTTCACGCCGACAGATTCTAGCTTAACGTGCTGGGAGAAAAATACCCAACAAAATCATTATATACTGTATGTAACTCATCGTCTCACTGGATCAAGTTATTATCTCCCTGATATTTTTTACCTAAGTGAATTTGTTTCATAGTCTTGTACATTTCCCTGTCCATAGAACTGTTTCTGAATTTTATCATAGGAATGAGACTTTCGAAATTTTCAAATTTCTATCTTTAGAACTGCGCGGATTCGTTGGAGTATCGTCTGTCTATATGATTCGTTTTTAGTTTGCTTCAACATGATGTTATTCTTACTGAATGATTGCATATACTGGATGCGTTTCTTATACCCCCTTGCAGTAATAAAATTAAACACTTATTCTTGTTTTGGTGCAGCATATTTCTGCACGCTTCCCTTTATTTGCGAGATAAATTGCTACATAGAGGGTTAATACTACTGTATCTTTGGAGAGAATGCAGTAAAGTATTTCTTTCGGGGCAGAAATAAGGGCAAGATTCATGTGTTAAAGAAATGGAACAACGCCGTGTCGAACGTGCACGAGTACTTCCTATAGAATAATAGACCTTCCTTGTCGCGATGCGACATTTTGACAGGACGGAGCATCTTCTTCGTCAGCAGTCGTGAACCCGACCCGATCAGTCTGTGGGTTAGCGTCACACGCCATCGCTGGAACCCTTGTTGGTATCCCTGCATGAGTCGTGACGTATGAAACACTTTATACCCAGTCCTAGCTCCGGCTAGTCCTTAATTAGAAAATGACGCGCATTAATGCGGACGGCATCGTCATAAACCCTCGAGCAATATTCAGTAGCCTTGAAACATTGCCTCCGACCCTTGGTAAAACAGCCTGATTTATGCACTGCTTTCCGTTTCCTCTACGTCGATAGCCGTCTATGGCAGCCATTTGACTCCCTCGAAAAGGCTGCCATGAACACCTGGATGAACTCCAAAAGCACTCTCCAACAAACCCTGTCTTATTAACCAAGAAGGGAATTCAGTAAGTGACTTCAATTACTTAAATTACCAACTTCAGCTCGGTACTGACTACTGACCAAATTGAGTCACATTGAAACCAGTCCTTGGAAATCCCATACGTATATCTCAACAGCATTACTTAAAAAAGAAAACGTAGAATTCTCAAACCGGGAATCGCCTCCCACAAGGATATGAATTTCCAAAAAAAAAAAAACCTTTCCTGTGACAGAAGTTCATTTAATATGGACCGCAAAGTTTTCCTTACTATTTTTGATGAAGATTTCTGAGAAACTTAAAATCAGCGGAAAAATTGCTCACTTTAACTTTTCTATCCTTGAACTTGAACTCGCTGTTCATACCACATTATGATCGCCTTTCCTGTAAGCTTTTTATGTAAGTGGAATCTCATCAATGACGACTCTATCCGAATGAGGTCGTTTTCTACTGCAAGTACGCGTTTTTATTGCTGAGCTGCATGTGATATCGTTGAGCATTTAGCTAATGAGAATAACTAGGGACAGGAATTCGAAGGAATAATGCCCGGAACGCGGCTGCGTATAACTTGACGCAACGGAGTTACGTTTTACAATCTCATGCTTCTCAAGCCATCTATAAATGGGGATGTTATGCAAATGCATGCAAACTACACAACTAAAATGCTGCAAAAATGCAGAGAGCTGTATGACACTCTAACTTTAAGATTCCTTTCATGACTTTGGTTCAATTAAAAGTTTATGTTTTCGCAGCTGGCTCTCATAGTCAGTCACGTCACGTGTCGTTTCACGGTGCAGTAGTAAAAACGAAAATGTTTCATAATTTGAAGAAAATGACCAGCTACTGAAAATGTTTATGCTTAAAAACCGCGGATCGATTCCAGTAATCGTGTTATTTTCTTCAAAAACACATTCCTCCATTCGAAGTTTGAACAATTTGAAGTTTGAGGCGATGCTGGCATCAATGAAGTTTAATTTTCGATACCAAGCGATAGATTTTCTGTGCTGTGCCACAAACTCAACAGAGCGCGTTCTGGGGATTTAGAAAAAAACTCTACCGTGAAATCGTTCAGAAAATCACCAGGCTGCAAACGTACAGCGATGAAAATGATCCCTCGGAAAAGACTAAAGGGCAAATCAAGTGTAACTTTCTTCTGCCTCGATTGCGCATTTGAGGATAAGGGCTAATTAAGGACTAGCATCTCGGGATCCCGCGGCTTATCGGCACGAATGAACAAGCACAGAGATCAACACATTATGTTGATTACGCACTGGGTGACCTCAAACGAAGCGCATGGCTTGACGAAGTGCTGGAGCAAATCTCGACGCTGCTTCGAATCATCATTACTCCCAGATAACGTGGCTGTAACTGATGGTAGATAAACCGGATTGTGAATCAAAGCAGCAGCACAAAGTACTGTGCTTCAAAAGAAATAAGATTCCAATCCGTTAGAAACCGGTCAATGGCAATAACAACCCGCTGCACGCGATCTTACCGCGATTCTTTCCAGCGGTCGGTATAATTGTGCAGCTTTCCATAATCGTAGAAATTAATCTTAGACTTCGGACGGAGCAGTGACAATAATTCAGTCTCGTCCTAATTGTGCACCCGAATAAACATCAGGGTTACATTATTCGAAAGACAATCTCATCATCCAGCTGTTAAACTCTTAGCTCGTATGTGACTCTAGGCCGCATACGAGTACTGCATGGGCCGCGCCTTGATTTTCAGCAACCATTTCTCTGTGAGACTATTTTGGCCGAGGAAAGTGGAATTTTCTGAGAATGAAAGCGACCCGCGCAATTATTTTGTGACTTGAATGACACTGATGCGGTGGCATATTAGCCACAAACAGCAAACGTGGAATAAAAACATGAATTACAGTATATCCTTTGAGTCAACATTTCTCTAGCAGTGTCTCAAACGCATGATTTGGACTGACGGTCCATCTGTGATTTTTCACAACTTTTTACCTACAAAAAAGGCTTTGTTCCATCTTTCAAAAGCGTAAAAAATCTTAAAATATTTCTTAAGCTGAAGCCGCATTCTTAAAGTCAGTGCTAACACGAATTTCTCGAGTACAGTATGTACCAGCCAGCGCTTTCGTATGGGGGAAAAGAGCGAATAAATAGGTCAGGTAGAATCAGAGTACAGTAAATTTTTTACTAAACGCATTTTCAATTTTTGTGAGTATGAATAACTCAATTTTCCAAGAGGTATCAAAACGAAAAAATCGACTTTTCTGGAAATTGTCGGCTAAGTGTCCCTATATTGAGCCATATTGTCCAAATGTCGTGGCGGATTTTTCAAGTTTCAAGCGTCCCTAAGTCAGTTCTTCCGTATATGTCATCACTGTATGTGAAAGTCAGAAGGAAAAAAAACGTTGACTACTCGATTTGGAATATCATTTGTAACTACCAACATCACACCGGGCAGCCGTTGGGACAAATGAAAGGAACCCCTGCATTTCACCTTCTCCACCTTATGACATGATCGATGCCCTCGTCTCGACGTTGCACAGATGAAGCCCGGGTTGCTAATCAGTCGCGAAGAGGCGCGAGCCACAACCAAGGTGATAATTGCCCATCTCTAACCATCTGCTAGCTAGAGTGAGGAGGACTTAATCCGGTTAATTGCCGTTTTCGGCTCCTTTTTCCTTGCTTTCCGCGTCTCTGGCGGGCAGGCAAATCCAGCGACTGATTCGCTTCTTTTATGCGTGAAAATTACGCTCGGGTGGGTTGCGGTTCTGACAAGTCCGATGACCATCAGGGAACAGGAAATTTGGGTCGAATTTTCTTTGCAAAGCCAGTACTTTTAATAATACTGTATTGTTATTCCGCTGCCATCATATCCGGATGCAGTTGAGAAACCGCCTTTGCTGACAATCGAAAAATAAGCGAATATCCCACTGAAGTACAAAAATCTCGCTGCGGCTTACATTGAAAAAAAAAATTGCAGATTTGTTGGTTCTGTATTGTACGATGATAACAGTAATTCTGATCGTCTTGAACTTTCTACAAAAAAGGAGGCATCGAAGATCAATGAGCGAAGATTCATGAGAGTTTTTTTTCTTCTTCGGAAGTAAGATACTACAGCAGTCTAGTTAACAGCCTTCGGCAGTAATCGCCAGTGAATCGTAAGAAGCCAAATATTAGAACAGTATATACTGTAGATGCCTGTCATCACAAATTCCGAGTGAAACTTCTAAATCGACCATTTCATTACGCTTGAAGCCATCCAGATGGAGGGACGAACAATTTTTTATCCAGGCAGTTGAGAAAAATTTTTTACTTCCGATGGCGTGAACGTGCCAAAATAAGGCCCTCTGCTTTGGATGGAAATGATGAACCGTGCGATTCAAAATTTATGACGCCCTTTGGTCGAATGAAGAAAGTAACTTGGAAGCCACTCTTTNTGGTCGAATGAAGAAAGTAACTTGGAAGCCACTCTTTATCATCGCTTGTAACTATATATAGGAGACCCTCATCATAATCATATGATTAAGCTCTACTGCTTAACCCTTCCTTATTGCGCACATATTGACGATTTTTTTTTGGTTATTGAAAATAAAAGTTCCCCATTACTTTCTCACGGTCTTTGTCTTACGCGGAAGGCATACTACCATATCCACCCACGAAATATGCACCGCCGAGTCAGATGTGCACATTGTTTCTTCGAAGACAAATTGTAAGAAATTATCCTGAAATAAGGTGCGCACCCAAGTTTTTCATCGCCAAAAATGTAAATCCTGTAGTTTAAAAACTTCCATAAGTAAGAATAGAAAAATCGAAATGAATTGCATGAGAGATGAACCGTAATTTAGCATTGGATGATTTTCCATGACAACTGATGAACTTCTACCCACCAATGACACACCGCATTTTTTGCTTAAATTTTTGGAAAAAGTTGTGCATGATACATTACTTGCGTAAATACAAACAATTCCTGTCTATTTTTGCAGACCCTACGACAGACATCATACTTAAATTGCATTCGGTTTTTTTGCTGGCGCATATTTTTTTTTGGAGACACTCTGGAGCCCCCCGGGGAGTGCTTCAACTGCCCAAAGGGCTCCACGTAGTGGCACAGGTGTATAGAACCTCAATATGGTAATTTCTGAGAAAATAAGCACCGAGTTTGATTATCCTCCTGTTTTATAATAATATTTTGAAGAAAATCACGGGAACGGATAAAGAGAGGAAGAGAGAGAGAGAGAGAGAGAGAGAGAGAGAGAGAGAGAGAGAGAGAGAGAGAGAGAGAGAG
>CAJPEX010000036.1:108008-243140 GCA_905338405.1 Notodromas monacha | reverse complement strand
AGAGAGAGAGAGAGGGAGAGAGAGAGAGAGAGAGAGAGAGAGAGAGAGAGAGAGAGAGGAAGAGAGAGAAAGAGACTGCATGTGTGTAGCTGAAATGAAAATACCGAAAAAGTGTATTCATTGCCGACGGCAAACGTTTTAAGCACCGCTTAGAGATGCATGTGTTTACGCTGGCTGGAAATTTAAACGTCTGCGAGAAGAGAAGGGCGTTAATTGAGTCAGTCATGCACTCGCATAGATTCAGACGAGGACGATGACGCTGTTCGCGCAGCCAGCATCCGACGCATGCGGGCAGGAAACCGGATTCACAACACTGTGATCTCGTATTCCAAATAACTGCGTGCGGCGCATTCTCGCGGAAGTATTGACGCAAAGTCGCGTCTAATGGGGGCAGAATCCTTTTACAACGTCGTGAGAATCCGACGGACCTGAATGACAACGAGGGACAAATAGGTCCCGCGTTCCGTCTCCGTGTCATCGGAAGTATTCGGTATTTAGGGCTCGTTGCCACCTCAAAAGTGACGTCGGAGGCTATTCCCACGTCTCGGGTTCCGGGCCATTGTTTCCCACTACGGGATCCCGTCGTCGCTTTCCAAAGCCTCGGACACACCGTGGGGGCTGCTCGTCAGCACGAATCGCAGCACAAGGATCTCCCATACGGGTCACTTCTTATTCGACATGTTCCATAGACACGTTGCGTAAACGACCACCTTCACCGACGCCTTCCCTGTGCCAAAAACTCACTTTTTCCTTGCCAGGCACTTTCATCATACGAGTCCTACCTTAAAATAGCTGCTGCAACTCGACGAGCATTAACATTTTTCTCTCAAATGCAAAACAAGCTGCTTCTTCAAAAAATTGGCTTTTAAAAAGCGCATCTTACGCCATTCCGCAATAGCTTCATGAAATCGATAAAGCTTGCTGACAGTCGTGTGTCAGGTTCACGACTCAATAATTTGAATACTTATATGTACTGTACTAATATTATTGAAATCCTCGAGACCATTTTCCGCTCAAGTAAACGAGAGATAAAATAGAATTTATAGTACAGTACAGTATAAGTGTCCCATGACTCCCATGACGTTTTTACTGAAGCATCGAATAAAAACAATCGCCTGCTTCCGAAAAGATGGAATGGAATAAAAGTTCGCCTTACATTTCCAGGTGAAATGGTTTCAATGTTTGAAGTAGGGGAAAACAGAGGCGCATCTTATGTTTATGTAAATGCCTACATAAAGTTGGACCTGAACTTTTTTTAAAACAAGTTATGCATGAATTTGAGCGAGCATTAAAATTGGAAGTCAAAATAAATGATAATTTGGAAAGATTGAAAGCATGGGAGTTAATGTCTATAGGAATATCACTTGAAGATTTATTTATGCGTTTAGTGCCATATTATTAGATGATGGAATATTAAATTTGTATATTTTGGAAAATTTTAAAATAGACCGAATGAATATCCTCCATATCAGTTAGTGCAGAACTGTTCAATCGTCTGCAAGAAGTAATCCAAAAATTGTTACGTCTTAAAAATGTTAAAATTCCGCATAAGTTTCGAAAGTTTTTGAATCTATAAAAGGCAATAACTTCTGTCTTCGTCGAACCAGCACCTTTGACCATCTCTGATTATGACAAATGTTATGACGTGATGAATGGGTAAATTTTCATAGCTTTTTTATTTTTACGCCATTCAGATATCAGAAGTCTTGAGTACGGTGGAAACCCGACTGAAATAATTTTTGGTCAATTTTATGGGACACTTATTTTTTGGAGATAATGACGGGGGATTCTAACGGGCAAAAAAGTGTCTGTACTTGCGTCAACCGACAATGAACCCAATCAGAAGCCTGCAGAAAATGGTAGTTAACGATTCTAATCAAGCAATTAAAACAGTCTTCAAAGTTCCACCTCGCGAGTTCTAAGTATCGACGATGGAAAATAATGAGCTGCCCTAGTTGTCAGCGTCAATGAATACATTTCCAGAAGGCTTTCAATTTTTTTGCATGCGGTTGAGCCCTGTATCTACTTATTATCAAACTCCGCCGCGGCCATTCCGCATTAAGTACTTTACGAATGTTGCAATCGAATTCAGTAGAAATTCGATTCTCTCGCCGATGTTTTCGCCTGTCAAGACGCTTTCATTTGGATAAAATGCTCGCGCTTTTCGGACGCCGGCAACGAAGCGATAATATCAGTATATACAGTACAGTATAGAGAAACAGTTCCTTCTTTGCGATTGTTTATCCACTGCGGCGAACTCCTATTTCCACCCCCTGATACTTCTTAGTTGGCAATGCAAATGACTGCCCTGTTCCGTGAGTGGTGAGTGGCCATGTTTGCGGATCCAATTATGCATATGCAACGAAGACCACAGCCAATAGGTGGAAGAGTTGCGTTAAGGGTAGCTCTCCGAAAAAGTTTCCAGAGTTGACGAGATGGCCGACGTTTCAGCAGCGCCATTTCGTCGGGGGAACATTTTCAGAAATCTAATCCCGGACTTCCCGCATTTCTTTTCGCGTATCAGACGCACTTTTCCATGATAATCAACTCACGAAGTAGGGTCTCGCCGTCGACGGAGTCGTTCGCGCTTTTTTTCATGTCATTTTACACTGGATTGCGTATTCGATTTGCTTGGTGATTGATTGCTCAATTAAGAAAAGTTCATATTTTGAATGAAAAATTGTCAAAATATTTAGTTTATGCACCCAGTTTCAGTTGCTCTGCGAAAAAATATTTAACTAAAGGCTTCACAAATCAGAGGAATAAAGCCTTTTAATAAGCTTCAAGCTTAATTGAGTGCTGGTATAAGGAGGTATATGAGTTAGATATTACTCTGCATTCAATTAAAATTTGCTCTACAATATATGTAAAATGTCTTATAATTGAAGGAAATTATGTTATAATTTTCAGGCACAAAATGAATGAATGTCCTATACCAAAAAATATTCAGCACGCAGGCTTTACAGATCAGAGGAGGAAGCCTTTTAATAAGCTTCGCGATACATTGAGTGGTAAGGGAGGCATGCGTTAAATATTAAATTCAATTTAAATGTGCTTTGCTTTGTACGTAAAATGTCTTGCATTTGAGGGGAATTACGCTCGTATTTTCGGGCACAAAATTAATGCGTATCCTTTACTATATATGCGGTTATAATACTTATAAATATGGCATAGTATGCTTTTGCCGTGTGGCACGTTTTGTATAGATTATGCATGCATCAGGAAGAAGTGCGTGCAACCGAAATTTCTTATGCTTCGGCGGAGCTTGAGAAATAAATGATCGTGAAGCTCGATGCGAGCAATAAAGCGATTGTGGGGCGCTAAGAAAAAAAAGAAGGAAGAAAAAAAAGCGTTCCTTCGCCTCATGTTAACTTCGTATACCGGTGACAAGGCTCGAAGAAGAGAAATGTAATGCTACTGCAACGACCGATCATCGATTGTCAATAACAATTTTTCCGCTCGAGTCGCCGCATGTTTGTACTGGACTCTGCACTTCGCGGGAGGGGCGCACAAAATGGAAGATCAGCTCCGTGTTGCACTGTGCAGTAGCTTTCCGGGCGGGGAAACGTACTCACACAATGGACTATTCGTTGAAAGCCGACCGGGTGGGCATAGGAAGTTGTATCCGAAAATCCGAGGAAACGGAACAAAGTTGCGTGAAAACGACAACGTCTTTTCCGCATGGCGGCCCTGATTTTGATGCTCGGCATCGATTCGCTACCGTGAGCCGCGGACCACCGCCACTGGCCTGCGTGTTGCTGCAAAAACGAGCCCAGGCATTCGGAGTTGACACGACGCGTCGACAATAAAACAAATTCAGTGCAGTTCCGGCTATTCTGCCGCCACACAAAGACGACGCAGTGCGGGTAAATTGGTGGCCGCCTGCTGCAGCTTGTGAGCACATGGAATGTGACGGGACGATGCACGCGCGATAATAAGCAGGCCTCTCAATAAACAAGAGCCATGAAAGCCGTCCCCCGGCTTTGATACCCGTACCGCACAGGGAGTTTACAACCTCATTCAATTAAACTCGCCTCCATATTTCTCCGTAATTTTGACGTCCGCCGCTTTTTAATCATCCCGCCTCGAGAGCGGAGATGCATGCCTAGTGCATGGTGCGGCACTCGGAACGAGCTAGTTTGCTCAAGTCCCCGTGTGTAATGAAGGTGTGTTATGAGGCGGAGAAAAGATCGGGGAGGATCGGTACTTTCGAATTTAAAGCCCTTTTCCGCTAATCAGACAACTGGGGCATCCTCTTCGTCCACATGATCTCTTGAAACCCTAACTAGTGCTTCTTACAGTTTTTCACTGCCATCAAGTATCCGAATATTTTAATGAACGCTGCGTCTTCATTATTCTGTCGAGTTTTGAACTAGGGGAGCAAAAGGCCTTTTACGACTGTGAGATTTTTTCGCGGCACCCAGCTGGTGGTAATCAAAAGCCGTCTTCCTTTTGCTCGGATCCGCGGAATACCTTCAGAGCGATTCTTTTTTTTTCTCTGGGTTTAAACACGGCATGAATCATCTGGAAACATAAATAACAGTGAATTGAGTGCTAATTAAAAGTCAGACGACGTAACTTTTAGATGCAACGCGCGAAGCAGAAACAAGGTTTCCAGCCCGCATTCGTAAATTTTATATTGTATAGCATTTGATTCCGAAGTAATCAAGAAGCGCAACTGCTTGCATAAACACATCAGACTTGAAAAAAACTGAATACGATTATTTCTGCCATCTGTGTTGTCAAACTGGGTATCGCGAAATTGGTCCAGCAATAACTCAAGACAGTTTCAAGTTTTATCGGTTTATTTTACCATTTTCCGCGGGAGGAAGACCGGTCTTATGTTCAAGGATAATTTAATCTTAAAAGTGGACTAAGGCTCGCTTACTTTTTACTGGCGTATGTTACAATTTCAGACTGAAAGAAGAGAATTATACTAGATTACGATTGAAAACTTAGTACCAATTGTCTTGGTCTTTTGGAGATGTAAAGGTCGGTAAACGGCATTGCGAATTGCCGAGTGTTGAAACCACTCCAGATATCCAATAAAGAGACAGAGGGATTTAGGATTCCATAAGATGCTCATCGCGATCAAAACATCCCGTAGGTTCACTTATACGAGTTTAGTATACTGTACCGGTCAGACGCTTCCGCTGCAGGAGCCTTTTAATTGCGATGCAGTATTTGAGCTTACCATCTTAACTCGTATATGTTCTCTATACTCGAGATTATACAAGTCTTTTATAAATCAACATTAAACCAGCCTTTGAGTGGCTCATTCCACCGAAATAATTTTCTCTGAAGGTCTTTGAACTTTCCTTATTCAATTCAAGCCGACGCCTCAAGACCAGTTACATCGTCCACCAGAAGATACTCGTATACGTGCTGTATTTTTCCAAGGATATCACGAAATTTTGCCATGCATAGGTCAAATTTTCCTTTCGAATATCCATTATTTTTCGCTCTTTCTACAGTTTTTTCTTTGAATCGCTATCCAAAAGCACAATAGGTCGTTCATGTGGTATATCAACGGCACGATCTGGGAATAGCTCAGGTCTCATTCGATCAATTACTGTAGTAAATATATACATATGTTTTCAGAGGTACGAAATTGCTTTTCAGTAATCTCTGGCCGAACAGCAGTTTTTAGTGGACTATATAGAAATGGTTTGTTTGATGTTTTGCACCAGTGTTTTTTATTAGCGGTGGTACACTACATACCACTGGTGGGACACGGACATCTGACGGGTGGTACGTAATATTGTCCTGGAAATAAGGGTTATCTTGTATGTCAGTTTCTTTGCAGGTAGAAAAAAAAGTATGCAGAAGAATTTGGAATCTTGCAGAAATTAAATTCGAGCGGAATTTAATATTGCGACGGAGTCTCGACAGTAAAATGAACCTGGTAGCAGGTTTTCCAGCCACAACATTTGTGGTGCTTCGCCATGCAAAGGTTGTACAGTACGTGGACTGTCTTGTAATTGGTTCCATTCGGGAAAATTTTGAAAAGCCTCTTTAATACTGTACTCAAGTAAAAGGCTACGGTGATGACGGAATGCATGTTTTGAGTAATAAATCAAAAACGATTGTGTGGTAATTCGTATTTATTCTGTGGTAAATTGAAATGAGCAACAAATTTTTCGATTTTTGGGTTTCGAGTTGAATTTGTGCGTTGTCATTTCATCATGCTATACTTCGTGGCGCACTCATTCATTCGTTGAATGACGATTACTGTACACCGCGCTCACGTTTCATCGAATTGCCGTCACTATTCAAAAGACGAGAAGCCGACAGAATCATGTCAGACCACGCATTTGTAATTGAGGTCATACACAGAAATTGGGCGCATATTGCCGGTGTCCCAGAATGTATATTTGCTGGAAAACACTGGCCCGCAAAGCCAGTGGGGCAGAACAAAGCGTGCTTGCCCCGATAGCAGGGACCATGTCCGTCCGGGTCGTCGACAATTTGTTAGTCGATCGAGCAGTAAATCACGCTCGCATTGGATAAAAAAAATTATGCCGTCGACACCAAATTTGGCGGTCGCCGCGTCGACACAGACTGCCGCCGCGGGCGACAAGGTCTCGTCCCTCCGGACCGGGTCGCCGATTCCTCCGTATTCCCTCATGCATCTCGACGACATCTCCAACCGCATGCGATGTAGCCACGTCAATATAGGAGTCAACAAGGGGGAAAATTGACATGGACCTCAGCGTCCTGTCCGTGAAATGCGCGGCCAATTCAAAATCCCGTGATTCCATTTTATGCTCACTCGTGGGGGCATAAGGCATCGGAAGAAAAAAAGGAAAAAGGATGTCGGGTGTCCGATTCGCGAGTCACGTTCGATGTTCCAAGAACGTACAAGGGGATCGACGACTGGTCATCTAAGCAGTCGCGGATGCGGGATGGGAACAGGGACGACAGGCTCCTCATTTCATGCTGCATGTTGGCTGAAACACGCGCAGCCCGATTCTGATTTTTCCCAGCCGTTATCTCCGGGTATCGATCCTGCGGTTCCATCAGGCCCGAAGCGTTTCCAAGTACAGTATATACAAAATTCTGGTTTTCGCGATATACCCGCCGTTATATTCCCAGTACCGCTCCAGTACGTGGTTCTCACACGCATTTGCACTCAGATCACCCGATAGCAGAATAGTTGACCCGTAACCTGAATTTATACATCGTGACTGGTTTCAAGATCCAAAACATGCCTGACTCTTGTCAGGCAGATGCACTTGGTCCATCGGGTGCCCGTATCATTGCTGAATTTCAAGATTCCTTCCAAGGCATTTTCTCGCGCAATTTTCCGCATATTTCACTTTTGCATTTTACGAGTTGAATACTTTTGGCGTTTCAAAATTTTAAATTTGTGAACGCCGTTTATAATCATTCATGGTTTCGTTTTGGAAGGCTTCCGGAGCTAAAATAATGTGGATCCACAGAGCGGACATTCAGATTTTGGATAGAGATAATTTTGAATACCAGAAATAACCCATCAGCAGATTTTAACAGAGAGTTCTTTTTAGAAGATCTCTCACGATCAAATGAAGCGCCAGTAGCAATCTTAAAATTTTGCACTGTATCTTTCAAAGACAATTTTTTCACGAAGACCATGTTGGCTGAAACTCGCAATTTCAGCTCTGTTCAACGGTATTCTCGATCATGCATTTTCATGAACTCTTCAACTGAACGAATTAAATACAAACAAAAATCTTACTTGTATACCTTCTGAAGTTTCTTGGTCATCAGCTCTTCCTTCTCAGCACATCAGGATTCTGAAGTTGAAGAGATCAAATTAATAATGTATTAGCTCGGGCAAGATGGAAATTCAATTACAGTATAATTATTTCCGACAGCTCGGTGATTTCTGAAATTTAAAAAATGTCAGACCAACACTTGAGATGGGAAAAATTCGACAGTCGACCACGTACGAGCCCGCACTTCTATTCTTTTTTGCGTTATCTCGGAATCTCCGCGTCGCAGGTATCGGAAAAATTTTCTCCACTCCTTTTATTGCTTCGCCAACGCCGGCGGCGGCGAAGGCGGTGGGGAATAAAAACTGCGGGGATTTGCACAAGTGGGCTTGCACGCTGTTCTCCCCTTCCCCGTTTCGCAGAGTGATCGGAAGCAGGCGAAAATGAGCGAACTGATGACATAGATACGGCAGTCACGCCTCTGGCGCCGCGCGCCGGCTGCCACAAAGTATAATAAGATAATCCGGATGGAGTATCCCGCGAAGCAGCAAAAATAACCCCGAAATCCTTTTCCCATTACCGACGATGATTGTCGTGAGCGGGGATTGAGCTTGTTTTCGGGGTCCCAATGATCTGGAAAATTTCCCTGGGAACATCTGCCCGGTTGAGCTGACTGTCCCTATTTTCGCGCCCGAGGTGGTCGTGTTGTACGTGGCTCGAACTCTGGTGTCTCGAACACCTTGCATCTATGGAATCGTGGTAGAAAAACAAGAAAAAAAAGGGAACCGTGCTCTCGCCTTTTAAAAAATACTGTAGCAAAAAACTATTTCAATACTTACCACCCATGCATGGGCATAGGTGAACCTTCACTCTCTGTTTTTATCATTCGGAGCGAAAAAATAATGAAATAGCTAGGAGAGAATTTTGCTAAAGCTGAAGGGCATAACCATCATCAGCAGACCTGCTTGAGCCAAAATAATTTTATTTTACATAGCAAATAAATTGTCCTGGAGATACTGTACTTCGTTTGCATCCGTGATATCAAGGGAACAAATATGAATACAGTATTTGTGGATGGAATTGCAATGTAGAGGAAAGGCATGTATCATGAATAATCGTCTCGAGAACTGAATACTTCTTTTCCAAAAACATTTTCTTTGGAAACTCAACCTTTTTCAATGATACTTTGATATAAAAAAAAAGGTACATCGTTACAGAGAACGTAGAGGAGCAGCATGATCATTAAATGCACGTGAACGTATCCACAGAAATGCATGCATACCAAATAATAAAATTCTTAGAGGAGATATGCATGCTTGAGTGAAATTTCGAACGCTACAGGACTAATAAAAAATGTGTTCAGAGATTATATTGCTTATACAAAATCATTGTTTCAGGAGCAAGTCTGCCTGTGACATGAAAATGTCTGTGTAATTCCCCTTCCTTTCGCCTATTGCTTTCAAATACAGTATATTGGCCATTTAAACTCGAGCGACCGAATGGTATGAATCCTGTAGCATATTAGTTGACTGAGCTGCTTCAGTAGTTAGATGTATTTTGACCTTATTATTATGGTGGCGCTCTAATTAATTACTTCTTTCTATTAAAAACAGTGTAACTTAATCCAAGCTTCACTTGACCTGTAACCCGATAAACCGTTTCCCTTCTTGAATTGATCGAGAGAAAACAGCCCTAATAATTGTAACCAAAAACCTTGATTTGCCGCTGCTGATTCACAAATTTTCCGGGCAAAAGCATCACGGTTTTTGGGATTGTAAGTAACGAAAAAGTGGCTATTCTTGAACCCCTTTTCTTCTCGAATTAAATTTTACTGATTCTCCTTCTATCCGTGTTATCTGATTATTCGTACAGGGGCTTCAGGTCGCTTTCCTGATTAATCGGGGTTATCCTGTACAAAACGGGTGCATTATAATCGGCCGCAGGTCGTGAATAACGTCGCGAATAATTCGGCATCCGTTCTGACACGCTGAAACCAGTGGTATAGGAATATAGGATGAACTCCGGGCCGTACAATGAGATGAGTATTGTTGGTTATTTACTCACAAATACTCGGCTCTGAGCCCGGAGCACCCCGCCGCAACGGGAGCATTTCACTCATCCCGAGAGAAGGCTTTTCATGTGCCCGAGATCGAGTGACATGTTGTGAAATATTTTTTTTCCCGGCCCACGACGTATTTTTCCGAAAGCAACGGCCGTCGGTGTTGGGGGCTCTTCATCGTCGGGGATCAGGTTGCGCCAGTTATGGGCCCCGGAGACCGACAACGCCCTCTTGTTCCTTGCCCGGGAGCGATTTGTCCGGCACATTCCCGCGTCACACCCCGCGTGTCTTCCCGACTTTGTCCTAATCAAATATCAATTTGTTGTCTTCCATGGGATACGCCAGTGAAACGCCCCCGCTTCCCGCAGGGCTCGCGATGTCGGGAACTCGGCTTCATGCTGCGCCCGAAATTGAGTCAAAACCCAGTCAAACATTTCTTTGCGACGTGGAGCCCGCAGACTAGCTCCTTATCATATCGCCGCATCTCGACATTCGGAACAAAAATCCGGTCCTTCCTCACTTTTTATGAACCCCCCTCCTAGCACGTGAACAGTTCAGTGCTAGGTCAATTGAGCGCCAGGGCCAAGTGCTTGAGTGTTGAGCAACGCCCGGCTGATACGCAATTTCTACTTGCAATATTGTGCAAGTGGAGAGTTATCGACTGACGTCTGACAACTTAATATCGCTGTTCCTATCAGCAAAACAATAGAACCATGCAAACATTTACTCGTGAACGTCAACATTTGCAATCCTTTCTATAAATACAGTTTGAGGTTTTTTTTGCGTAAAAGCGTCCTGCATGGCGATAATACCCTCGGAACCACAAAAACTTCATAGAAGTTATTGGAACTTGGTGAGTTGAATGTTGAATGATCACGGATATCACAGAAAACCAGCCTCGTTTCTTTTCTTTTGTTTCGATGAAAATCATTCTAAAATAATTGCGATCGAATTGGCACTTATTTGGTTGGCGCCTAGAACCACAGAAAAGTTCCACATTGAAATTTCTTCTCTAACAAGAAACTGACCATGGCTCTAAAGACCTGCCGATGATAATTCAATGCCAGACTCAAAACATTTTGTGGCACAAAAAATAGAAAGACTGATTCGATGCAAAAAATAATTGGGTATTTTTGCTTGCGGCAGAAACTCGAGGAAGTTTTTTCGCGTACGCAAATTCAAGAAATTTCTGAAAATTTCGTCTTCATTTGTGCTCATGTCTCATCATTCTCGTATAGTATTAATTTTTATCTTCAAGTGACGCGTGCATTCAGTGGAATTCCGCAGCTATTTTTCTTTTTCTTTTTTTCGAGTTATTGTTTTTACGAATTTTAGGAAGAGTATCATTCTTATGCTACGATTTTAAACAGAATGAGCTTTTGCTTGAAAAAAATAGGCATGTCGGCCCAATGCTGTGAATTTATAATTATTTCTCGGATGAAACAGGCATTAAAGAAGTCACAGCAAACCCAATTGCACATATGTACAGCAGTTTGGATTGATGCCGTACTGATGCAGCGCCAATTGAAGTATGGACACTTTTTGAATTGGAAAACGAGCTTCTTGAAAGTATGATGATATCAACAGGAAATATTACTGATTAAACCCGTAGGAAATCACCACGCTGTTTTAGTCTGCCGTTTTCCTATGATCCAACATTCAACACCACGGACTTCTGACGCTTAGCGCTTTTGGCTTTTCCTGTCGCATTATAGGAGAGGATCCTGGGATTGCATTTCATTAGGAGTTTCACATGTGTCCTAATTGTAAATTCAGAAAAGGAAAATAACAAGCGCAACTGACAAGTTACTCCGAGGACCGGTGCCGGTCCGCAAAAGTTTTTCGCCAGTCCGCGGGAAATTTTCAGCAAAATACACTTATTAAAAGTAGCAATGAACTCTGTAATCATTATGTAAAAATTTGGAAAGACAGGCAATTGAAAGCATTTGATGAAACATGAAAGTTGGCTTTTATCCCAATAACAATACTAGCTTCAGACATATTTTTACCTGCTGAAATAAATTATTTTAATTTTCACCTTTCTAAGTTTTTGATGACATTCAGCTATAGCTGCTTCATAAGTGCTTAGCTTAATTGTTTAAAGCTTTTTTTAGCTTAATTTTCACGGACAGGCAAAATGTATTCCAGTCTGTAAAAATTTGATGAACCTTTTCCGGTCTGCAGACAATTTTTTGGGGATTCGCCGGTCAGCCAAAAATTTTATGGAATTTACCGGTCGTCCGCGGGCACAAAAAGGTTGGGAACACTGTACTAAATCATTATCACCCCGTGCGTGAACTACGACATATCATAGAAGGCGTTTCATTGTATCAATCACCCAAACCCATCAGTCTGCCGAGGAAATGCGGATCAGTGACTTCACTTTCTTGCTTTTAGGATGCCTTTATTTCTAAATTAAAGTGAGGATTTCCGACAATGACTCGATGATGACTTTGATGAGAACCAATAACTGAGCACGTTTGGCGTTGGATGATCGAAGCGCTGTCGACCGATTCTTCCGGGATACGCAAGAGTGTATCCCACAGGACCAAAAGTTCACGAAACAACAACAAAGAAATGGGGGGAAACCTCCGAATCCTGCTGATCTTCCGGGGTCTCACGCAGCAGGCAGGCTGGCAAGTTTCACCGCAGTCACAACACTGTTAGTCAAAGGTTCGAAGGCAAATTCGAACCCCGTGTCGCCAGAGGGTTGAAATTGACACTCCGTGTGACTCCTTATCGGTCTTGAGCTGTCGCGTGAAACTGCGTCTGGCGCAAACGAGACGCAGCCAATCCTCTAGCTTTTCTCCTGTTTTTGTTTTTACACAAACAATAACTGAGCGATTCGTTTTTGTGTGCTGAATTCCAGGCCATTATCATCCCGAACCTTCTTAATTGAGTAGAACTCAGTCTTCGGAGCAGATGAGAAGGAAGCAATTGAGGTTCTGCGTACCGCCCGTTACCCAACGCCTTTAGGTACAGTACAGTATTAGTAAAAGAACGAACCCAGCATTTCCCCCGGTCTGATCATAAAAAAACGATATCAATGGTGGTGTTAGGCATAAGTCTGTCCAGCATATTAATTGATGAAAGATTATTGAGAGCTTGAAGGGAAACGCATGGGTACGTGAGAAAACATAGGAACAGTACTTTACATGTAGGGTATGCGCTCCCCCATGATCATACTGGGCACACATTACCTGGCACACAATATGTAGTACATTTCGAAATACTGTACAACATTTTGTTTCCCTCTCGAAACTAGAAATATAGATTTCGATTGTCAGACCGTAGAAATCCAAATACAGGGGTTTTAAAGTATGATCACGTTAAACTGAAGTTACAGCTGTTATTTGCTGCAGGGAAATTTACCGCAACACAATTTGCCACCTCCTTAATACAGCCAGCAGTTTTTACTTAATTCGTTGAATACATTTTCTCTGGAACAAAAACTCAGTCTCAAGATTTTGGAAGTGTTATTGAATCACGAATTATCCGAAAAATGTTGTGAGTTCTCTCTTATTCTTTTATATGAACGATGACTCTCTCAAAATTTTCCAATTTCTGAATATATAAGAGAATGCCATGCGTGATGCTTGTTCTTGGATTCCCCTGAGATTATTTGCACTTCAGTTGAAGAAAAAAAATTAATGTGCTGACTGATTCTTCGCCATTGCATACGGCTGTAGGAATTACGATATAATTTTCAAGTGTGTTCGACTTGGCAGCCCATTCGGTGCCGAAAATTGTAGTTGCGGCGAATTTTTGCACTGTCCAATTGTGACCGCGGCCACTTAAAGTTCGAATGGTTTTACCAGCAGCAATAATAGATGATGCTCTTTATTGGGACAAATACACAGTCCGAAGTTCCAGACTGCATCGATATACAGTACTGTACTGTACAATTGCTGCAAATGTACCTATCCAACATTCAACACCACGGACTTCTGACGCTTAGCGCTTTTGGCTTTTCCTGTCGCATTATAGGAGAGGATCCTGGGATTGCATTTCATTAGGAGTTTCACATGTGTCCTAATTGTAAATTCAGAAAAGGAAAATAACAAGCGCAACTGACAAGTTACTCCGAGGACCGGTGCCGGTCCGCAAAAGTTTTTCGCCAGTCCGCGGGAAATTTTCAGCAAAATACACTTATTAAAATTAGCAATGAACTCTGTAATCATTATGTAAAAATTTGGAAAGACAGGCAATTGAAAGCATTTGATGAAACATGAAAGTTGGCTTTTATCCCAATAACAATACTGTACTTCATACATATTTGTACCTGCTGAAATAAATTATTTTAATTTTCACCTTTCTAAGTTTTTGATGACATTCAGCTATAGCTGCTTCATAAGTGCTTAATTTTTTAAAGCTTTTTTTTAGCTTAATTTTTACGGACAGGCAAAATTTATTCCAGTCTGTAAAAATTTGATGAACCTTTTCCGGTCTGCAGACAATTTTTGGGGATTTGTCGGTCAGCCAAAAATTTTATGGAATTTGCCGGTCGTCCGCGGGCACAAAAAGGTTGGGAACACTGTACTAAATCATATCATCCCGTGCGTGAATTACGACATTTCATAGAAGGCGTTTCATTGTATCAATTACCCAAACCCATCAGTCTGCCGAGGAAATGCTGATCAGTGACTTCACTTTCCTGCTTTCAGGATGCCTTTATTTCTAAATTAAAGTGAGGATTTCCGACAATAACTCGATGATGAGAACCAATAACTGAGCACGTTTGGCGTTGGATGATCGAAGCGCTGTTGGCCGATTCTTCCGGGATACGCAAGAGTGTATCCCACAGGACCGAAAGTTCACGAAACAACAACAAAGAAATGGGGGGAAACCTCCGAATCCTCCTGATCTTCCGGGGTCTCACGCAGCAGGCAGGCTGGCAAGTTTCACCGCAGTCACAACACTGTTAGTCAAAGGTTCGAAGGCAAATTCGAACCCCGTGTCGCCAGAGGGTTGAAATTGACACTCCGTGAGACTCCTTATCGGTCTTGAGCTGTCGCGTGAAACTGCGTCTGGCGCAAACGAGACGCAGCCAATCCTCTAGCTTTTCTCCTGTTTTTGTTTTTACACAAACAATAACTGAGCGATTCGTTTTTGTGTGCTAAATTCCAGGCCATTATCATCCCGAACCTTCTTAATTGAGTAGAACTCAGTCTTCGGAGCAGATGAGAAGGAAACAATTGAGGTTCTGCGTACCGCCCGTTACCCAACGCCTTAAGATAGAGTACAGTATTAGTAAAAGAACGAACCCAGCATTTCCCCCGGTCTGATCATAAAAAAAAAACGATATCAATGGTGGTGTTAGGCATAAGTCTGTCCAGCATATTAATTGATGAAAGATTATTGAGAGCTTGAAGGGAAACGCATGGGTACGTGAGGAAACATAGTAACAGTACTTTACATGTAGGGTATGCGCTCCCCCATGATCATACTGGGCACACATTACCTGGCACACAATATGTATAGTACAGTACTGCATTTCGATTTTTTCGAAGTACTGTACAACATTTTGTTTCCCTCTCGAAACTAGAAATATAGATTTCGATTTTCAGACCGTAGAAATCCAAATACAGGGGTTTTAAAGTATGATCACGTTAAACTGAAGTTGCAGCTGTTATTTGCTGCAGGGAAATTTACCGCAACACAATTTGCCACCTCCTTAATACAGCCAGCAGTTTTTACTTAAGTTGTTGAATACAGTATCATAAAGTATTTCTCTGGAACAAAAACTCAGTCTCAAGATTTTGGAAGTGTTCTTGAATCACGAATTATCCGAAAAATGTTGTGAGTTCTCTCTTATTCTTTTATATGAACGACGACTCTCTCAAAATTTTCCAATTTCTGAATGTATAAGAGAATGCCATGCGTGATGCTTGTTTTTGGATTCCCCTGAGATTATTTGCACTTCAGTTGAAGAAAAAAAATTAATGTGCTGACTGATTCTTCGCCATTGCATACGGCTGTAGGAATTACGATATAATTTTCAAGTGCGTTCGACTTGGCAGCCCATTCGGTGCCGAAAATTGTAGTTGCGGCGAATTTTTGCACTGTCCAATTGTGACCGCGGCCATTTAAAGTTCGAATGGTTTTACCAGCAGCAATAATAGATGATGCTCTTTATTGGGACAAATACACAGTCCGAAGTTCCAGACTGCATCGATATACTGTACAATTGCTGCAAATGTACCTTTAAAGTTCGAATGGTTTTACCAGCAGCAATAATAGATGATGCTCTTTATTGGGACAAATACACAGTCCGAAGTTCCAGACTGCATCGATATACAGTACTTACTGTACAATTGCTGCAAATGTCCCGCAAGCAAATAAGAGTATTCGAGCGACATCTGTTAATGCTTTTATAGATGACTGAAACATTGTCCTCTGTTCGAGCTACCAAGTCGCTGAATCCGCCTAGCATTTGCGAAGAATTGTTGTGCAGTACTGAAGTACAGTGCAGTACGTTTAACTCCGCGCCTGGACTTCGGAGCTTAATCAGTAATCTAATCTAACTCTTGGCTCTGTACTCTAAATTTCAATTTTGTGAATTTTACTGAATTTCATAAGACCTATTGCACAATTTTGAAAATTGACAAACTTTATACTGCAATAGAGGCACGAATTTGCGGGGATCAGAAAATACGCAAATGAAAGTACCTTCGAAGCTGACTCTGCGGCAAACTTCTCCAGTTCGACCTCGGAGTAAAACTTGAGTTCGCCTGCTGTTACTAAGAAAAAAGTACGTGAGCTTAGAACCTCTTTATTTTTAGAGTTACGTTTAGATTCCTGAGCAAAGTAATTGCGTCATGCATCCTTACACATTTTCCTAAGAGACTCTTTACTTCCCTTCTACATTTGCTGCTATATTTTACGCCAGCAATTCTAGTTTATGCACAAGCTCGCAAACACAATATGCACCAGAGCAGCACCTCGCGTGAATCACGTCATTGTTGAGGATATTTCGAAAACGCCGATTTTTATTATAAATTTGAAAAAATCTAGTTGTTTACAAGAGCATTCAGTCATTCTTATACATTCTTACACGCAGTCAAATGCATCATTCAGTGAAGTTTGTTACTTCCAGTGGACTCTGTGAAAATTACTATGATCTTTCTGTGCGCGAGCGTCAAATATGGCGCAGCCCATTAGCCACGGGCCGATCAACCCATGCAGCTCCAGCGTTTCGCGCAGGCGTGAGCTCCTGATCCTTCGCATGCGCACTTCTGGGATTTTGGGTCTGAAACATTGTGACTAGATCATTGCCATTAATTGTCCTCTACTCTAATCGAAGTAGTCGTTGCGGTCGTCTTTTCGTCAATAAAGCCGTAATCGCACCATTGCGCTCGAAAACACAATTTATCTGAGGCTTTTGTCGATGATTTCATTCTGCTTCTCCTGGGGGCCACTTGTAAGCTATTCGACTTTTTTCATAAGTTACGCGGCTTAATTTTTAATTAATGCAGTACCGTTATTATTTTTGTGTGAGTGACACGTTTTGTATAACGTACCTTTGTTTTGGAGGTGCATGGTCAACTGATGTGGGTGAGTTGTCAGCCTGCAGGGTTTCTTGCACGCTTTCGTCTGATTTTTTCAATGAAATGGTCGGGAGTTATTGATGAACGTATTTGTTGACGATGGTGGGAAATCGTGACGTATTTAAATTAATTTCGTGTAAATTTCGGATGTACCTCTCGCATTTTCCTCGAATATAATGCTCTTTCGTTAGTTGGCGATTTACTGTTCTTCCATCAACAGCCGGAAGCTGAAGTCTTACTCGGTAATTTTTATGATATCCTTAGTGGACATGGTGCGTGAATGTCGGTTGAGTTGAAATTGAGTTTCGTCCAATGCCATTTATTGGGAATTCGCGGGTGTGTATTTCATAGAAATAAATTGAAAGTATCCAATGCACATCACAGTACAGCATAAAAAGACACAGTGAGAGAACATTTTTTTCCTGATAGATTGTCTTGCTCTGCGGTGGTTATAAAATGTTTAGAATTGGAAATGCGGCTGGTTCTGATGATAACAATATTTAGGACCACCGTCCGGTGAGAGGTCATTTCATGAATCAGTTTCCGATTACAACTCGGAGCGATTTAAATCTGAAAATATAAATTAATAAAATATTACCCGCGGTACAACAAATGGAACAACATACCTTAAATCGAGACGAAACTATGATGGGCTTCTGTGAAAATCGTCTCATCTTCCCACGCGCGAAAAAATTCTTCAACTTTATGGGTAAATTTACACGACGGTTGAAAAGCTGCTTGTTGAAAACATCGATTTGTTTCTGCTTCTTTAAAGTTGATCTGTTGAGTTTGCTTATTTATCTGCGAATACTGCTGTAGTCGTGTCTGAATGTACAGCATGTGTATAGTTGGAAAGATGAAAGATCTATCAGTGACATCTACGAATGTGTTGCTCACCATGACCGACGCTAACGCTTTAAACTATTGCATGTTGTCTCCCCTACTTATTTCGGTCGACATTTATCCTGATCTCATGCTTGTAAGGACAAATTTGGAGTATTGTGATTAATTGTTTTTTACGTTCGGATGCATGCAGGAATTTCAATACTGTATTGCATACCTGTATTAATAATATTATGTTGGAGCCTCTGATCTGAATAGCCGAATTTAAAACTTGATTTCTTGGATTACTGCGGCACCTTGTAGAATACTGCTACACAGTTTGTATATTTGAATTTTGGGCAACTACTGAAAAGAAACAGTGTCGGACGCAAAGAAAATCAGAATTTTTTTGTAGAAAAATGCGGGTTATGCATGAAAACGATTTTTTATTAGGTGGATGTTACACATTCGTCAACTGATCCTCATGCTCAAAACCCTCTTGCGTTTCAGTTCAACCGGTTTTCGTTTTAATGGTGCTTACGTTAAGATTTAAAAAAGTGCTCATGCCATATTTGTAATCCAAAATAGCCACTTTTTGATGAACTATTCAGTCACGACGGTTGAAAAGCTGCTTGTTGAAAACATCGATTTGTTTCTGCTTCTTTAAAGTTGATCTGTTGAGTTTGCTTATTTATCTGCGAATACTGCTGTAGTCGTGTCTGAATGTACAGCATGTGTATCATGTGTGATGCAGATTGCCGATGACCGTTGAGTGAGACAAGTCAAGATTAATGAGTTGAAACTTGAAAGTAATTTTCTTCTTTTGCTCAAATAAAATTAATGCATTTTATTTTACCGAAAGTGGTGATTAAGTTGAGCTCTTCTTGACTTTGTGAATACCTCACCTAATTCGGCAGAGTTGGAAAGATGAAAGATCTATCAGTGACATCTACGAATGTGTTGCTCACCATGACCGACGCTAACGCTTTAAACTATTGCATGTTGTCTCCCCTACTTATTTCGGTCGACATTTATCCTGATCTCNTCACCTAAATTGGCAGAGTTGGAAAGATGAAAGATCTATCAGTGACATCTACGAATGTGTTGCTCACCATGACCGACGCTAACGCTTTAAACTATTGCATGTTGTCTCCCCTACTTATTTCGGTCGACATTTATCCTGATCTCTTGCTTGTAAGGACAAATTTGGAGAATTGTGATTAATTGTTTTTTACGTTCGGATGCATGCAGGAATTTCAATACTGTATTGCATACCTGTATTAATAATATTACGTTGGAGCCTCTGATCTGAATAGCCGAATTTATAACTTGATTTCTTGGATTACTGCGGCACCTTGTATAATACTGCTACACAGTTTGTATATTTGAATTTTGGGCAACTACTGAAAAGAAACAGTGTCGGACGCAAAGAAAATCAGAATTTTTTTGTAGAAAAATGCGGGTTATGCATGAAAACGATTTTTTATTAGGTGGATGTTACACATTCGTCAACTGATCCTCATGCTCAAAACCCTCTTGCGTTTCAGTTCAACCGGTTTTCGTTTTAATGGTGCTTACGTTAAGATTTAAAAAAGTGCTCATGCCATATTTGTAATCCAAAATAGCCACTTTTTGATGAACTATTCAGAATATAATCCACCGTTCCAACTCTTCGCGGTCTGCGCACGTTTAACTTGAGTATAGGCCTCACCTGTTTTTTGAGTACAATTTAGCCTTTCAAAGGGGGAAACACGGCCTGTAGTCAAGAAAATATCGTGTGATGAGGACTGTGGTCCCAAATCTTTCTTATTTGCTGAACGATGACAATCTGAATGATGTTATTGATCTACAGATCTGAAATGAAGAAGCTATGCCTCAAGTTTCAACAGAAAACTGAATTTTTAGAAAATCAGCTTCGCTGCCATTGGGCTTGGCATTAGTGGTGCATCAAAAACTTTCCAGTGGATTTTCGATCAAAGCTTATAGCATTTTCGGGGGTTGCACAATCAAAGCTTGTAAAACATTAAAACTCATAAGCATCAAGCATTAATGCTTAATAAGCATTAAAACTGTGGACATTATTGATAGTGATGTGTCGGATAATTATTTATGTCACGTCCTATCCTGAAATTTATCTTCGATTTATGGATTGCGTTGGCACGTCGCTATACTCCTGGTCGTGCTCTGCTTTCGGAACCTCTTCTGTTGCTATTGGAAAGAGGTGCGAAAAACAACAATAATGAGGTGCGAGAAGTTCACGCTTTGAAATTTCGATGTCCTGGGAATTTTTTTCTTGATATTTCTGAGAGAGTGCCTCTTTTCATGCACTCTTTCAGAAAAAAATCCCATTGTGGGGAAGAATCCCTTCTATCCCACAATGGCACTGATGAAAAGTAAAAAGGATTTTTTAACGTTTGAACTACGGAAGGTCGGAAATACCGTAATCGAATTTTCTGATGCATGTTTTTGGCTATTGAAAATATTGTCGCAGTCGATCAGTGCACAGTTTTTTCTTCTTGTCCATTAAAATTTTTGCGAAGATTTCATGGATTGTCACATTTGTAATATCTGCGGAAGTTGCAATATTTCAAAAGGTTTCTGCTTTGTTGGAAGATAGTAATTTATGTAATGCTGATAAAAAATAACATTCCAAATTTGAAGTATAGGGTTATATACTATTACTCATTTGTTCCACTTGTTCCTGCGATTTCCTACGCAAGTATTCGACTTCTACGGCGTTTTCTGCATTTATGCATAATTCAAAATGGTGTGCAAGTATTATAATATCATGAAATTTATGATTACAAGAACCAGATTGAAAAATAGTGGTATCCAGCTATTTGGGCGTCCCAAAATTTGTGGGCCTCGCAATTCTCTCAAATTCTGTCATATTTCTTATTGGGAATGGTGGTTACTTGTCATGCAATCACAAAGCGTTCTGATTCAAAATTTTAAATTTACCCTTTGGATTAATTTTTTTCTGGACCATATATGGAAAACTACTGCCAATCATCGACGTTCAGAGAGGATTTCAAGATCCGTATCTATGGCAGAGGAATACATTTTCCTTTCAGTAAATATTGGAGGAAAATCTCTATCCTAGATTCCATTTCTATTCACGCGAACTTCCCTCTATCAATTCATGCTGAAATTTAACCTTTACTGTATATTGAAGCATTTGTATTATTTCCTCAATTCTTGCTCAAAATATAAAGTTTGCTGATGAGTTAGAAAAATCCCTTATATGCCAGTCTTATGGGGATAAAGATAATAATGGCGAAGAAATCGCACCAGATTTTGAATGAATCAGTAAAAATGAAGAACGAATTTTTTGAGGAAATTCGGATGGGCGATTTATTTTTCCTGATGAACAAAATTGAAAAAAATGCAATCAATCAAATTGAATGTGCTGTGTGGTGGCTAAGAATGATATATAGTGTGAAACAAAATAAAAGGATGCACAGATAAAAGGATATACACGACACATTTTCTGTGATTCAATCATGCATGACGTATGACTGTACAGTAATACTGACTGGAAAATATTAAAAAAAAGGAAGTAATTGATCTGTTCACGACCGTATTTCAAAGCAAAGAGGGGACAAAAGGTAGGGGGACCAAGCAATGTACGAATTTCAGACATGTTTTTATTACAGTTGATTTACAATTAGAATGAATATAAAACCGAATGTCATTCACTTAACTTTGAAATTTATCCAAAAATTTGAGATTCTGGGTTTTATTAGTGCGATGATAAGTTAATGCACATTTGAATGAAAAAATTCATTTGCGAAAATTAACACAATCTTTTTCACTAGAATGAGTGGGATTTCTGCAAACTTTTCCAGCTTTTTCATGTCTATGGAATTTTTCATGCAGCCAGTGAGGTGACTATCTTGATTGTCCATAGTGATACAGTATTTTCGGATTGTTTTAGGATTTTTTTTTCAACTTTTCTTAAGCAGTTAAATTTTTGTCTGTGATGCACAGATGTCACAGCAAAAGAAGATATTTTTAGAGTTGTCAATATGCAGGATTTTCCTCGCGGTCCTCAGACCCCTTGGCGGGAAATTCGAATGACTTTTTTGTAAATTTTCAGACTTTCGTCCGTTTTTGATCCAAAGATAATGAAGTGGTTCGCAGAAAACGTCGCTGATTCATTGATCCCATATCCGGAAAGTGACGAAAGGGAATTTCACATCGTTGCTTCGTGGATCTCGATTGGAATATGTTCAGGGCTTGTAAAATTTAATGAAACTCAACAAGACTTGAAATCGTTACCTAGCCACCGCAGTGACTAATGTCCACTTGGCCAACGTTCAACGCTTCGTGAAGAACGGTTGTCCGTCGTTCGGACGAATCGAAAAAATAAAAATAAAATAGGGTATGTGCCATGCCTCGGTTAACTTCCCGATAAAAGAGTCGTGTCTCTTTGATGAGCCGGTCATCAGGAAAACCTATGTGACCTTCCCGAGTCTCCCAGCGATTTCCCGGCTACTTCCGGGCCTTCCGCGTCTCGGTTTTCTGCGCCAGCAAGGTGTTGCGCGCCTCGCTGACGAAGCGCTTTCTGCCGCCCGCTTCGCTGTCAGTTCGTGTCGCGAGTCGAGCGTGTGATGAGTATCATTATAAATGTTAAAAAAACCTTGTGATCTTTGCGAAGGTTCACGGTGTAATAGAGTATACATTATGCTCATCTAGTTGTTTTTCCCCGTTATTTCTGTGACGCCGCGTGCAGTACTCATACTTGGATTTCTCCTAAAATTTTCGATCTCATTGTTTCTTCGGTCTAAACCAGTGGTTCCCGACTCAGAAGTGGCAACGATGCTGCATTGAAAAAAATAGAGCATTATTCGGGTCAGCACAATGAAGAGAAACCCCACTCTTTTAACTTCTGAGTTACTGACTCTGTTGAATTTGAAATGCGACATTCCATGAGGCGCTTAAAATATTAGCCTAGAAAATGTTCATGAGATTGATATACTGCACATAAAATCTTGTTACAACAAATATCATGATACTGACTTATTGATTTGGTTTATTGATTTTCTTGAATTTGGTTTGTAGTTAACTGCTTGATAGCAACAGTGTTTGAATTTATACTGTATATACTTTTCATCGCAATGTTCTTTTCTTGCTGTATCAAATGGCTTTCTTGAAACATTATTTTACTTCTGGCAATTTATATTTTAAGGGATTTTCACTTCTGACCAGCGATTTTTAAGCCCGCTGAATACCATCGCCTTTGAGTTATCATGGGCTGCATCCTGATCACGGGTAGTGATTTTAAGGTGAAAAGTGGTCAAACTGCGAAATAAACGATAATGTAAAGATTTAAACGTGAATTCAAACCGCAAAACCTGTAATATTACCCCGGAAGATTTGTCATTGTTTTTGTACAGTATATGTTTTATAATCTCAAGTATTGGCTGTATGCCACAGTTTTCGGACGGCGTTTCGGTTTATGCTCTAATATTTCAAGTGAACACACTCAACAGCGGCTCAAGTGTGGTCTGTGCTCGAATCTTTCAAGTACGGGTCGCACCGTGTTTTTGGCACATTTCTGGCGAAATATGTGTCCAGCCATATTGCCTGGCTTGTCTCTCAAGTCAAGGAAAGCAAGTGCTGCTCCCGAATTTTTAAAAGATTTCAAAAATTTAGTTCGGGGACACACTGGTCGAGACAGATTCTTGCATCAGTTTTCCAAAATGACCGCAGCCCATAATGTATTTCTTCATTTCTCTCAATTACAAAAGCATGTGTCATGCTACCATTTTGGACCATTTTCTAATTCAGATCTTGGCCTTTCCTCGGGGATTTTAGCAGTGGATCTTAGATTACCCGCTGGCTAATTACCAGTTGCATTCGCCCAACGCCCAGACGATCGAACATATAAATTGTTGCAACACATTTTTTACGTCATTACAATGACCTGGCACAATATTATCGACGTTACTGCTCATCTTCAGGTGCATTAGTCCAGATAATTATTTAATCAAATGGAAATGAAGTGGCTCACATTACGATTAAGAACATGCCTGGCGCTGTTTCGGCTCAAAATACGATTGTTTGCGTGAAGTGCGTTTTGTTTCCTCGTCGTGAATCTACGTACTGTACTATACTTCATGACTGAAGTACAGTACAGTAACGTAAATCCAATCCGGGACATTCGGATTTTTTTCTCGTTCAATTGATCCAAATTTTCATTGAAGTTGGATTTAGAATTCGTGAAAAAGACGATTTCGTGAGCTTAGGAAATACGTAATATAGTATAAAACTCAGTGTAGGAGGCTATAGCATCAATTATTTTTGGGAGGAAATGCGTCTCGTATTCGAGTAAAGCCGTACATTGTCACCGAATTTTCCGAGTCCATGTCCGAAGAGCGACCGGAAGTGAATCATTCTCTTGTTGGGATTGGATTAGGTCCAGTTCTTATCATAACTCTCGAGAAGAATTAAATTCATTTCCTAGCGACTGGTGCCCAGTTGGCCACCGTTCAACGCGTCGCGAAGTAGCGTCATGACAAAACCGGGAAAAATCGTGGTATATGTGCCATGCTTCGGTCAACTTCCCATTAACTAGTCGTTGCATAGTTCCTCTTCGATGATCCGATCATCAGGAAACGGATGTGACCTTCCCAAGTCTCCCAGCGATTTCCCGGCTACTTCCGGGCCTTCCGCGTTTCGGTTTTCTGCGCCAGCAAGGTGTCGCGCGCCACGCTGACGAAGCGCTTTCTGCCGCTCGCTTCGCTGTCAGTTGGTGGCGCGAGTCGAGCGCCATCAGAGTAGTTCGCGATCCCAGATGTTTCGCACCCTGTTCTTTCAACAAGTGTACATTTTCTTCGTGTAAATACGGTAGCTGTGATTAAAAAAAAAAAAAAAAAACTAAAGGCTGATCGGAGCTTCTGTTCTATTTAATTTTTTGAAGGTTGAAAAAGAGTGTGGTCGAGGTATGCGTGCGAGTGTTTGCCTCTCGTATGGAATCGAATGCACGCGCTAGTCATGGACTCAGGGTGCAGTCATCTTGAGAGTCTGGCGTAAATATCTCTCGATTCGAAGCAATTCATGGAAGCGAACGCCATGGAATTCCCGAGCCGAGCCAACGTGGATGTCCGACTCATGCAGCGAAGTTCCACGGTCAGCACGCTGTCCTCGGGCAGCGCGAAGATCGGGAGCTGGTTTTCCGCGCTCAGCGACCGCAGGCGGAATAAGAAGTCGATGAAGGCGTCAAAAAGCATCACTCTGGGTGAGTCACGCTGCTTATTCATTCACCGCGGTGCCGATCATCGGCGTGTTCCCAACAAGAGTTGCCTTCGCGACCAGTACCGTACTTGTGCAACAGGAAGCGCTTCAAATTATGATTAATGCAGGCGACTTTGAACGCTTGCGAGAACTTGCGTCGGCTTCCAGGAATGAATTACAATACCAAGTGGAAGCCTGGCAAATCCGTGCCTCGATTACCTGACGAGCACTAAAGTTTTGAAACTCCAGGACACCCTTTCGAACCTCGAGTCACTGGGACTCTTCGTCCGATTTTTCGAGGTCTGATTAGAAGTACTGTACTGTACCAGAGAAGTAATTTTTCCGTAAATCTCGCCTTCGTTTCACCACTCCTCCTTGATGGAACCGCTGCTGCAGAATATTCAGCGTCTCGTGTTTTTCGTCAAGCAACATAAAATTTTAGGTCCCCACATAAAGTAGATGAGCTACTTTATGTGGAATTTTCGCCATGCGAAACGCAATTTCCCTTGAAGTTGCATGGAAATTGAGTACAGTAATTCGTTCCAGAAACTCCATAAAACCCCACAATAAACCTAAATAACTGCATATTAGCATTATTTTTCAGCATGCAGTAAATATGTGAATTTAAAACTGATTAAAATCAAATAATCCTGCAAAGTTTGTGATGCTGTATTGCCTTTTTGAATTTGAAAATACTTTAAAAACAAGGAGAGAAAAGCTTTATACCTTTCTTTTATACAGTAATTTTAATCAATTCTGTTTTAAAAACCTTTTATGTATCAGCGAAAAACTTATAAAAATTCGAGTGTTTTCCACCCAAACAGAGGGTTGTTTTGTACCGAACAATGTCGGTAAGGGAAATTATTTCATGTATCACTTCTGGTTTTCTCCCGAAGAATTTTCATGATGCAGATTTTTCGTTGTGTCAATTTTTTGTTGTGCGGGCACTCGTTGCATATTTCCATCAATCGAAACTTACGCAGTATTCGTCAACTCCGTATCAAATCCAGTATCCTGCACTATATTTATTTGCAACTATTAATACTGTGTACGGTATAAAGACCTGATACCGTTGTCCATATAAACAATTAACGCGAATAACAATTAAACGATCAACATATGTTCTGCTAATAACGAGGGCATTTTTACAACACTCGGAATTAACTAGCCGAAAAAATCAAAGCATAACCTGAACGATGAAATTTAAAATGACTCAAATGTGAATTTTATTAGCTGCCTTCTTTACCCTTCGCACAGCTAACTGGATGTGTTGACTCCTGGAAATGGTTCGTTCTGTGAAAATCAAGAGGACGGTCGCCAAAATTACGGCAGATTCTTGACAAGGAACATCATTCCTTCGGGGCTATGCGTGTTTTTCTATCATTTGGAAGAGAGTATACTGTCTGTACCTCATTTAGTTAAGGTTGTGCTTCACTGAGCCGCTGACTTTGCAATTGATTCGCGACCCGTTTGCAATTGTAATATATTTTCCTTACGAATGGCGTTCACGAGAAGATTTCCAAGACAGTCGTATAGACGTACCTGTATAGAGATGCATCCATGGCGAAAGCTGGGATACACGATGCAAGTGATGAATACCGATCCATGCCGCGATGGGATCGAATATGTCATGAGATCCATCGTGAATCGTACAAATTGTCTCTTTTGTTCGGCCGTGATCTCGTTTGAATTTTTGTTTGGTTTTACATGTGATTTCCTAAGATAAATGGAAGAGCTGCGTTGAATTTATATTTTTGCCACCTTTTTTACTCGTTGAGCTACGTTTGGAATGCCTTTTCATGACTGACCCCTTTTTAAAAAACGTGGATTACTATGGCGAAGCCATAGTAATTCCCTATGCCTATCTCCTGTTTCAAAACTCAATTTCCTGTTTTAATCCAGAAGTACAGTGCATACCTGACAGTCCAGCATGACTTTTGCGGGCACATATATTTTTTAACGTTTTTTTGGCGTAAGCATATTATCCTTCATATATATTTTATTCCATTAACCTGCTTTTAAAATAAAATGTGTAAGCTAAAATAAACTGAATTCTATTTGTTATTGCGGGGCTGATGCGTTGCCGAGTGCAAGTTGAGGACCAATGTGCTGAATCGGCGAATTATGAAACAAGGTACTCGCAATTCCCTCCTCTAAGGATTTGTGAACTTCATCTCGGATTTTCACCGCGTTATTCTATCGTCAGCATACGTATCCTTGACTAACTGCATTCAAAACATATACATTACAGTATAGCGAGTTGGTCCGACTTCGTAATCACAGCACTCCCTGTTTTTTGAAATATTCTTTGTCAAGAACGCCACGTTACGACTTCTATTTGTATGCGTGTGAGTGCGTCATGACGACTTCGCCGTTATCTGGAAATCGTCAGTGGCTGTAAAAAAAAAACTAGTATTTTTTATTCGGAAAAATTAAACGAACCAGCTCATTCCTTCGCATATGATCAATTTGTTTTGAATCATTCTGACTTTCGAATAAACATTCATTTCATAGTCACTGTCTGTCCACGATCAACAAACTCGTTTAAAACCAGAGGCGTGTTCTCTGCTGCTCATCATTGAAAATGACTCCCAATATTTGAAGAGTCCGGGGTATTTTCATAATTTTTCCTTCTTCAGATCATAAAAGATACCGTATTTTGTGAGTATTCCTCTACACTGAATCTCATTTAAAACACACTTTGTGATTTTGAATTTAATAAGGAATCTGACGTGCATCTCTTAAATTCGAATTTTCTCATAATTTTAGATCAACTTCATTCGTAAGACTCGACATTTAGTCGTTCGATTTCTCAAGCCCGACCTATGATAACGATAAATTACATTGTAAAACTCTGAATATCCGAACTTGTCACGGGGTGACTGACTGGATCCGCATAATTTTAGAGGATTTTCGAGTTCCACACGCCCTGAAATATTTCGATTGTTCGACAATTAGCGCAAATTTTATTCATTTACTTAGAAGGCTAATTCAGAGGTGTCCAAATATTTTTCAGAATTTTCCTTTTACAATTCTCAAGCCGTTTGCGAGAAACATAGACTTTCCGATGGCTAATACTTCAATATCTTTGAATAAAAAAATATAGAATTCACAGAAAGTCAGTTTTTCTGTTGATTCTTCTCATTTTCAGACTACAGTACAGTATGTGCCTCCAGCCTAAATACAAGTTTGAACCCTTCGAAGTTTAAATCAAAGATGAAAGCTGTTTTTTTCAGAATCGCATACTTTTCAGCTCGTCGACTGTTGCAATACTTTCTTAATTTTAAATTTTCGGCCATCGAGAAGCGCTTTCAGATTAAAATAGAGCACCTTTTTGAATGTGCGATTTCTGTAGACTGAGGGGTCAACGAGGAACTCGGGTCGGCAATTCGGTCTCCTTAAGTCAGAAAAAACTTTTTGTCTTCGTTTTATACCCTTCTTTCGAAAAATTTTGAGAATTTCTGGAAAAAAATTATCAGATACTCCAAACAAATCATTCTGAGCTACTTTCTTTCAGAAATGCTTTGTACCAGCATTCTACTTGAGTTTTTTCTCATATGTTTTCGATAAAACAATTACTGTTTAAAAATTGTATGAAAAATACACGAACATCCCCTACATATTCCTAACACAATTTATTCTCGTCTGACTGACTGCTTCGGAAATATTTTTTTGAGTGGCAAGCGGAATTTGATCCCCCCCATAGATATGTACTGTACTTTACGGCCCAGAAAGTTTGCATTCAAGGGGTAGGAGCATTTTTTATTGTCTGACTAGAATGTTGTACGTGTACCCAAATCTCGAAATGCATTTGCCGGAGCAATTATACAACCAAGAGAAACTGAAAACTGCTAAAATTATAATTTTGCATGTCGCTCCTTTCAATGCGTGTATATTATTCTGCTTTTATGGGGTAATTATGATTCTACCATCATACAGATTGTCAAAAAGGCAAGAGAAAATCTAATTTCTTTATCCGTTCCCGTTGTATGTTTGCAGCTGTCAAGTTGAGCGGGAAAAACTCGAAGTGTCAGTTCCGACTGTCGGCTTTTCTTTGCTTACCCGTGTAAATACTCGGGGTTGAGTTTCGCTTCCCTTGCCACCTGTGTGCTGAGGGCAACTCCTGCGTGTAATCAAATCCCTCTGTCGACAAGCCCAGTTATCAGTCATGGACTCGTTCGGTCTGCAGGATTTCCGGTAAATTGGGGAAATGCTCTCTTCGTCATTCGAAATGGATGTTTTCAGAGTTTGTCTGACGGTTCCCCGCCGATCCTGTTGAAGCTGATGATCGCATGCTCAAGTTTCTACCACGAATTCTTGTCGAATGTTTCTTGTACGTCTCCTCGTGGTTTTCAGTTCAGTCTTGAAAAATATTTAAAGTTTAAATTCCAAATCGTATGGTATTCCATTTTTTTTTTAAATTATAGTCCTGTCGCTAGGTCGTGTGGTGCCCAGACGACGATTACTGGCACTGTACCATTTTATAGCCTACCACGTTTATTGGTTTAGAGTCCGTTTTTCGACATGCACTGATTTCACATATTCACGGATACTACAGTATATTTCATGATCAGAACTTTGATAGTTTTTTTTCTTCAATCTTCCCCCCCCCCCCCCCTTGGAAGTACAGTACTATACATTGCGGTATAACTACAGCGTGATTATTAGGGCGTATGACCGGGTGACATTTTCCCCGACAAGAACATATTGCGAACAATCGAATGGAATGCTTTAAATTTTAACTCTAACCATGAAATAAGTATTTCTTACTGGCCTGTCATAATATTGTCAAAGTTTTCGGAAATCTTGGAGGGTATCAATCCAGATGATTGAATGTGCCCTGCGTCGCGGACCGAATTACGTACGGGACCTATATTTTGGAAATTTAGATGCCGTGTTTGTATTTCTCCATGGATAGAAATTCGGGAAAAATTCGACCAAAGCCCGGATTTTCGGAGCTCTACTACTCGCATGATGACTTCCGAGAAAAGGTTTATAGAAATAAAATATTTTTTTTTGTTTCCCTACATGTTCTGATTCGTCCTTTACAAACTCGAAGTGTAATGCTAAATGAAAGCTGTTGTAAAACAGGTTCCTCCCCCTTCAATTACCTCACAAGCTAGAAAATTACGGGATGTTGAGTGAACGAAAGTGGGTTATTTATTCAAGAGCGGAATAAATGCTTCAGTGGCAAGTGTACGATGCTTATTTCGATGCTTATACAGTATTGTGCCTACCTATTGTGTGTGTGTTTTTTTTTCCTACTGTTCTTCAGCTGCGGCAGAGTCGGGTTTTCATTTGTAATGTGATGCCGTCGGGGTTCCGCGGGTGATGAGCTATTCTCCCGAGCGTGTTCACGCACTCGTAGGCAGAAAAACCAGGGTGATACGACGCATGTGTATGACGCGAACCGCTGGCCCAACTCGTGTGTTTGTCGGTCGCCTCGTCGAGTGATGGCGAGGAAAAGGATTCCAATGTCCCCTCCAGGCCCAGGCACGCCCACATCTCGACTTCCATTATTTATCCCTGTCGGCACAAGATGAAGGACTAGGACTTCTTCTGAGGCATAATGGAATATTCGGACGGTGGCCCTCCGCAACGCATTCCTCGGCGGAGTTTCGATTTTGGGCCTCACTGTGTCGTCCGAGAGCTTCTTCACGGTCTCGCTCGTCTTATTTTTTTTTAACCGGTAGAAGCTTTTCGTATTCTTACAAATCAGACTCTCATTCTTTTGCCGTCTGCTTGATATCCCGAGTGAAAATATTAGCCTCTGGAATTCGTTTACACCCTACACCGTCTAAAGTTTTTACCGTATGAGGCCGTTTAATTTATTCCCTGGGGTTGCTGACCGTAGATTTTTTTGCGCAAAAATCTTGCGTTAGACTGGAATGTTGTTACTCGTTAATTGTTTAAATCGCCGAGAGTACCACACAAAGCGGAAGGAAATTTGTGAGCTAGATCATGACCGAACTTATGATCTTCCGAAGAGCTATAAATTTAAAAAGCTTCGATAACCTTGAAGTGTACCACTGGAATATATTTTCATTGATTATTATTTTTAAACCATATCTTGACTCTTAACTTTAAATTAAATTGCACTAATTAAATCCACTTGTGCGAAAACTATTTGCGAACGATGGAAGCTTTTTCATGCGCACTCTTTATATCCCTCTTGGTCGCTCTTTTGCAGACATGACCACAAACCATTGTATTGCTGCGGAGAATTGAACGAAAATGTATTTGAAAGGCTTTCAAAGCAGTTGGATCAAAAATTGAGGAGGTTGTGAAGTCGTGGAATCATAAATTTTTTGTCGTTCCCTTGGACAGATCTGTCTACAGTACAGTGGTAAACAATGGTCTTTTGAATGACACACCTGCTCTTATTCTGATGACTCATGTAGTCACGTGTCGTCGATTTCTGAATCTCTGCCCGAATGTGCTCCAGCATTGCGTCTGATTATGTATTCTTACATTATTCTGAATCAGTGAAATCGTTTCCTGAATCATCAGTCGAAAACTGGCCTATTGAAAGTTATCATGGATTATCCGAATCCGTCGGTTGTTTGTATCGACATCTAGTTTGAGTGTGTCTGGCAAATGGCTATGTTGTTTCACTTCCCCCTGCTGCTCTGGCAGATCAGGACCATACCCCGGTTTTCGTCGAACTTCGAATCAGACTGACTCTTCAGAAGAACCTGATCCCCATCAAACCCGGCGGATCAGCTGAAGCCTTTTATGTCGTGTGCGAAGCATTCTGAACTTTTCTCTGGGGTATTCGGGTGTCCATTCCCGCGAAAAAGGCAGCTTTCACCCAAGGAAGACTAGCTTTAAAAGAAGCGGAGCGAAGAATCCCTCCATTCTCATGCAACCCTCTGCTCCGAAGCTACAGCCCCGAATTTGATTTACGCTCTCTCATCTTTTTCCCTTTTTTTTTGTCGACGAACTTTGTAAAAAATCGAAGGGAAAGCGGTCTTCAGTTATACAGAAGGATTGGAAAAATTCAGCTGGGGGAGCTTTGTGTGTGAAACTCTCGAGAAAATCGGTACTGCGTCGGGGGAAAAACGCGAACTTTCCGTAAATATTACCGACAACTTGTTGAAGACGAAGCGTTTAAACTTTTAGAAAAGTTTCTACGACGAATTTCCCATTTTTGTGAACTTAATTCAATTTTCTTCGACGGAAGCTATTCTTTGATAACCCGGTTTCGTTTCATCTCGCCGCGGGTGTGAACATTTAATTGGTTTCATTTTTCGTCCGGGCGAAAACCACACCCTTGAAATTAAAATGTTTTGTCTTTTCAGCTTTGTTCTGCGAACGAAAATCGTAGAATTGCTTTTAGGCCAGGTGGTATTGGACTCTTTATGAAACTCCGTCGCTCCCTGATTGCGACCGCGCCTGTTTAGTCATGAATTTGTTATAAGATCGTCGAAAGTGCACTTCGAAAGCCTACAATTTAGGGGAGTTATGAATATGGTTATGGAAGTACAGTACCGTGAAAGGAAGGTTGGGCGTTGTGGAAGAAGGGGGAGAATCCTGTCATCGGTTTGGAATTCTGCTCTACCATAAAAAGAAATCAGTAGTATCCTGAAGGAAACCAGTACAGTATTATCATATTTAAAAAAAAATGAAGAGGTGAAGAAGAAATGTGGTGGCTTTCGCGCCGAACACTTGTTCAAGTTGGGCATGATTTCAGGATTTTCTGAAACCTTCTTTCCCACTGCCCCAGCTTCCTTTCTCAATTATCTGGTTATAACTCTTCGGAATCACCCACGTTCTTTTTAGTTTAGCATCCCGTGAGTAACCTTGTACAACTGTGGATTGGAGGCGGGACCCAGCAGTTGGATCAGCGCATTGAAATCCCAGACCCGAGGGTTCCCTTGTGCAGTGGGCGAAATCGTGCGGGCAGCAGATAGCCCAGTTGAACGGTTTGTATCGATTAATCCCCCGCGGGTAGCCAACTTTGGAGGACCTTTTGACCGCCGAGAATGCGTTGCCCGCTGGACACGAATCATCTCGTGTCTGTATTTTGTTCCGTGGAATCCGGACGTGCGTTAACGCGTGGTGCCAATTAGCCAACCGGAAATCAACTATCACGAGCCAGCATTGAGGGTCCCGAGGAATCCTCATAGGGGCTTTGATTAGGTCGACGTGCGTTTCTGCTCCTCCTGATTCGGAGTGAATGTGATTCCCCGTTGATTCCCCGAGGGACCCCTATCATGATGTCTTGTTCCCTGTTCCAGAACAACAAAAGCGTCTTATCGAAAACGCGAATTCATTCGTCTAGAAGAAATAGTGGTGCTTTTATTTATTCAATGCCGAAGCGAGGAATAAGGTCCAATCCCGAGATTGCCCAGTTCGCTTTGGTTTTTTCTTCCGCCGAAAAAAAGTACAGTACGTATATAGAAGATTCCCTCTTTCTTGCTCCAAGCATTTTTTGCCCACCCTCCTTATTGTGGTGATCGTTTTCCCTGGAATAGGAGTTGATGAAATTATATGCTCGCAAGCGTGGTTTGTTGTGTTGTGAAAATTGGGCGGTCTGTAATCCTCCGGGGTCTTGAATTTCCGTCCGAGACCATTTGTACCGGTGGTGATTTACAGCGGGCGCTCTGGTGCCCGTCGATCCGCGCCGTCGGATGGTGCGTGTGGTGCATAGGTTTCGGAGTCTCTCACGTCATTACTCTCCCCGGAAGGTATTTCTAGCTCTGCCATGTGATTTCTTTCACGTCTGTTCACCCTGCTCAGGCCGCGTGTGAGAGACCCCCTGCGTCATTTGCAGCCCCTGCGAGGATCAGCTGCGATCACTCCGTCGGGAGGTGATAAGTTTTCCGCCGACAATGGTCGTTAGGGCACTGTTGCGGCTCGATGAGGAGCATCTGAGCGGAAGATAAGCTGGATACCCCATTGTTAGCGCGGATGCTGGTGGAATCGTACGAGCTGCCCACGCATTTGCCGGGCAGGCTTTGTATTAGATAGGCTATCCACTTGTCCTATTGTGGGCGAATGAGACGTTATCAATAAAATCGAAAAATAATGCATGTCCGTTTCAGCATTTTGACGGACTCTGCCACCTTACCCTCGACGTTCTTACGATCATAAGTTGGCTTCCAAGTTATCTGAATTGGATCCCAGGAAGTACTGTAGTTTCTACCAGGAGCTGAAAATATAATCCGGGGTTTCATATACAGTACTGTACATGGAGAATCCCTTGGCAACAGACTCGGCGGGATTTTCATCCACGTTTTGCCACTCGGGTGTATTCCTCTGCTTTTCAATGCATGATTTTGAAATGTCTGAAACAACAGATTCTTTAAAATCAGGAAAGTGTATGATGACAACCCTATCGATTTAGACACGCTTCATTAAAAAATACAGTACAGTACTTTACCGAAGAAAACAAATAAGGTGTTACTCTCCTCCGACACATTCAACCGAAAGGTACAGTACTATTCTGAGGTCTTCGAAGTACGCAGCATTTTGAGAATTTTTAAAAATGCTTGGACTAATTATCTTGTGTTCTTTTTTGAGTTGGTTTTGTTTGGATTCTACCGGGAAAATTAATTGTTGCCAAAAATGCCGTTGAAGCGGAATTTCACCTGTAATGCATATGCTATTGTAATGAATTTCTTCCTGCAATGAGGACGTTGATCTCGCCACTACTTTTGAAGGACCCGGGTGCATGAAAATTTTCCGCGTATACTGTCTTTCCTCCGGTAAAGTACCTTACCAGAGGAAAAACATATTTTTTAATGAATCATGGCTGAATCGATAGGGTTCTCGCCATTCAAATTCTGGGATTTTTATGCTCTTGTTTCATATGTTTTGAATTCATTCATTGAAAAGCAGAGCAATGCATCATAGTGGCAACGTTTTAATGAAAATCCCGCCAATTCTGTTGCCGAGGCATTCTCCATGTTCGGTTCTGTGTATGGAAGCCCGAAATATATTTTCAGCTCCTGGTAGAAACAATTCAGATAACTTTAAAGTGAACTTATTATGTCGTAAGAAAGTCGAGGGTATATGGCGGTGGGGTCCGTCAAAGCGGAGGGTTTATTTGCTTTGTTTTGCGAATGGGATTCTCTATTCATCTCATTCACTTTATCCGTGACCCAGTATGTAGCGTTGCTCGCCGCACCGCAGCGATCAGTTTCAATCCCGGGCTACCTGATTAGAAGAAACGTGGTTCCGTCCTTCACCAGGCGCGGAAGAAGGGGAATGACTCCATCCCCCTTCTCCGCGTTCATTATCCGTCCTCGATCCTGTGATACGCACGCTACTGAATTATTCAAAACGCCGTAAAGTCTGGCGCATTGCGGTTCACGGGCTGCCGCGACGAATTAACGCTGTACGGTCCTTGCTTGGACCGTCGCCTCGCATAGCACCAGCCATCCGCCTCTGCGCTTTTACCGTTGAGTGCGCTTTGCTGGGAACACTTGCCCCGGGTTGATTCTCCGGGATCTCCATTGTTGTCTTCAATTACGTAGAATCCGAACGGAGTGACGATGTGACAATTCCGTGGGATCGCGCGATTCATTACAAGTGTCCCTTGCATTGAAGCATCTTTTAGCGTTTTCCGAATCGGTTATTTCGGTGATCACATTAAAATCTCATTCCGAAAACAATTGTCAGGATAACAAACTTTGTCTGAAGTCCCGGCAGAAAGTCCGTTGAGTGCATGTTAAAACGATATCTTTATAAAAAGAAACTTCCCTAATCTAGTGTAACGAACTCTTTTGAGGAATGTTTAATACTGTATATTCTCCTGGTAGAAGTTTTCTGACGAAGGCAGGTACAGTCTGAAATTTCCAGTTCCAAATGTGACTGACTGGTTCTTGTACCATGGATGGAAGCCTTAATCAATGAAAAACTTGCTTTCAAGCGGTTCCACACGTGAATGAAGAAATTGGTGCAACTGATGGAATGCATGATTGAAGCTGTTTATCTTCAGAAGATCAGTTTTTCAGACAACGATGGAAAAGCTGAGAATGTCAAAAAAGGAAGATCTAATTGCTTATTGACAGTTCTGATGTGAACAATCTTCCATTTATTAATTTTTAAAATCTCGTTATGACAATTTTTTCAGTATAACGTACTTTTTCTCAAGTCCCCAGAAGTTTGTTTTAACGAGATTTTATATTTTACTGTGTTGATAAAGTAGAATTGAATTCTAACCGTGAAATTAACAAAAAAAAATTATGCTCGTTTCTTCTCAGTTAACCAGCATTCCGACTTGGGTAATGATGTCCCGGGATATCCAGACTTTGGATGCGCCTTTATCGTGCGTGGGTCCACGTTTGTAGCAATTTGCCTCATTGTACAGGAGACCCTAAAATTTTAATTCGCTGTCAGTCGAAGCAAGGATGCCTAGATCCTGAAGCACTGCATATTCTTTCAGAAAGGTCGACATACTGTGAGAACGATATCAACTTTTTTTTTCAAACACATCCTATTCATCGAAGGTTGAAAAAGCCGGAGTAGAAGGTGGCGTGTGTCGAGCAAATACCCTTGGTGTCTCAGGATTTATTTATTTCAGTCGAAATCCGTGGGCAGACCGCGAGTTGTTTGACGGTTGTCCTGCTGAGAGTTAGTGGGGAACCGCGCCGATAAATTCCGGGCGCCGACAATTAATAGGACTGCGTTGGATTCTCGAGGCGAAGAGAAGTAACCGGGCTCCTCGTTAACGATCTGAATTTTCTTGGGACCCTGTCCGCGGGGCGCCCTGGTAAAACTAACGCGCTGAATCTGTTGACCCGGTACTGCGTGGTGAGCTGTACCTTCTGCGGTGGATTTTTGACTGTAAGGGCCTAAGGCGGATGCGGTCGCGGTCTTCCTCGAATTGTCCGCTTTTGACTCTTCATTTGTGTTGTGGTCACCCTGTTCCTTTCTTGTCTCCGCCTCTTGCCCTTCATCACGTACTGTATTTCATATCATCAGAGGTCTTGCTTGTCTGGTATTGCAAAGCGTTTGCATAGTGGTGCCTCATACAAGAAACAACGTTTTTAACAAATCCACATTTGAGGAAAAAATCAAACACGGCTCGAACCCCGTCTAAAGCAACATAGGAAATGCTCCAACTGAGAAACGAGTGGCGGCGTTTCTGCAAGCGTGCGAATGCCAATTCATCAGTTTTTGAACTGCTGTACAGCACAAGGTACTTTCTTTAGTCAATTGAAAGAATAAATTAATGCTAGTGTTGCTGTTTTTCTCGGTACTTTTAACGTTTCTTTGCCTTTTTATCAACTGCTGAACTTTTTTAAATTTAAAAGTGAACGCTGAAAAAAAAACTCAATTAACAACGAAATTCAGGGGACCGGCAAAATTAGCTTTAGAGAGGATTTTGTTGTAGAGAATCCTCGGGGGAATGGTAGATAAGTACTACAGTACGAGGCCATAGACAATTTGTTATATCGAGAAATCTGTAACCGGTAGACTCGCTAAAACGATTTTTGTCCATAGGGTTCTCTATCCATTAAATATGGGTGGTTCTATACAACGATTTTTTTTCTTGTTGCACAGAGAGAGTCCACCAGTATGTCTCATCATTTTTGCTCAGTTACGGCATTGTTTAGTTGAAGCTAAGATGGACCCTGAGAAGATGGTCCAAGTTGAAAACTGTTACCATTTTTGGGTTGGGTACAAATTTTCTTGTGTTTACGTCGGAAAATATTCCCAAACAACGGAATCCAACAAAAATTTTTCGATTATTCGAACAAATTTGGTTCGTTTTATGATACAAACTGACGTTGATTTCAAATTTGAGTAAAACTTCCTCATTATCCTAGAAAGTCGAAATTTTGCTCGCATATCCAGTATAGAGTACAGTGCTATATTTAATGAGCCGCGTGTGACATGATGATACTAATTCAATGATCAATACTTCGCTCGATGGCTTCGAGGGTTCCAATTTGATGAAGATTTTCGCCTGAAATTCAAGTTTATGCGAGAGAAAATGAATGGGTGCTCTTCGAGTTTCACGGACCTTCTGCTTCCTCTCGAAAAATCGAAATTCGGGAAAGGTTAATCGAAGTCCGTATCATTGGAATTCTACTGTATAAAAAAACGTTCGCGTGCTTTGTTTCCATTCGAATAACGGAAGAATTGGAAGAGGCCCATGCACTTATTGTCTTCGCAACCGCGTTCCTCGAAGAAGCCGGGTGCGATTGCATCGTTTAGTGTGACCGAAGTTTCTATACAACTATACCCGTCTGATCGATTCTCTGTAGCGAAATGCGATTCCGCCTGAAGTCTGCGGATAAAGCAGTCTCGGGAACATGAATTGCAGCTTTCCTCCGAGTCATCCATTTTGTGAATTGAAGGTATCGCGGTTGCTTCCATTCTCCGAACTGTACGGGGAGAGCTTGGATATCCAGTATATATTCGCGTATCTCTCGAATAGAATACCGAGGAAGGAAATTTCTCGATTTTCCCTTCAGACTCCTCTCGGAGTAAACGGAAAGGAGCGTTGTACCGTCTTACGTTAACGACAACAGGACCTGCCGTAAATCTCGGGTACTTTCGTGCAAGTTATGATCTTGGCAGTTGCTGTGTATTCTGAGAAGCGGAGTTAATTTTCCTGCTCGTGACTGGGACGGGCTCTTCGGTCGCATCCTACGCTCCATATTTCCTGTTCCACGAAGGTCTCTCGTAGGTCTTTCTGGTGGGTGCCAGGAAATCTTCCAGGTGAACCGTGACTTCATCTCTTTTCTCCTATTTTTATTCACTGCAAAGAGAAGGCCGTGATTTATTTTTTTCTTTTCTTCCGGTTGTTAGCGCGCTCACAACGGAAGGCGTAGGGGCGGGTCAGTGATTTGAAGTTTCTACTGATCTCTCTGTGTGAATGCGATGAAAACGAAATGTTGTTCCATCACACTTTCAGCGACGCTGAAACATACGGTATTTTCTAGAAAGCGTGCAGCCAACGATTATGATCTAACGGAAAGTACCGGGAATTGATATACCCTCGCTTTTTGCGATTCTCAGTTTTTTTCGGCCAATTGAAAATTGTGATTTCATTTTATTTAAAGTAAAATCTTATATTCTCGTTTTAAGATGGGTAGTTCTAAAAGCTTCTCCGGAAGAACATAGACGAGATAATCTTTGAAGGAATGATGGCTCGGCCCTCGACGTTACTATGAAATAATTTTTCTTCTCTCGAAAAGAGTTTTAAAAATCACCAAACCATTTTGGAAAACGGCCTCCAAGTGATTTCGTTCAGTGTTTGAATTTGTATATGATGGAAAAACGGGTTGTCGGTTTAATTGTCGACACTTCAATCGAGCAAATTGTTGAATATGACTAAGCAATCAGCATTAATGCTTTTCCCTTCCTGAAGTGCACGCTGGCAAACTTATTCACCGGCATGTTATGCATATGTTCTTGAAGCGACGAAAAATAGGTTTGTAAAAGGGGATTTTAATTGTTTGTTTGTTGAAATGTGTAGTTGTTTTGATGCCTTTACATACCAATGTGAAGAATAAATCCGTATTTAGTTCACTGAACGCTCGATCACATTTCTATTTATTTTCGTTTCCAAATTTGTGCACAAACGAAAATATTGCCGTTATTTGTAAAATTATCTTCTAAAGTTTCATGGAGATTTTCACGCGGCAAGGCAAAGGGACTCGTCTGATTCACTGTGAGGGAATCAGTGTGTTCGCGAAGCAGAAAGCAGGCTACGGTAGTTTCCCCTAAAATTTTTCATTCTGTATGTTTTCTGCTTACGATATTTTCTGTCATTCTCAGAGCTGTTTCCTGGCTTTCTTCAAGTTAATGAATTTTTTTTAAGCTTCATCTTTTTCTGGCGTTGGGGTCACGTGTGGCCTCCAAAACGTGGCTGGCTTGCACTGGCGGATTTTATTCTCGCGGTTTAAAAGCATTTCCGTGCGCAACCTCGGTCCATTGAAACCGCTGCGTGGGGCTTCCGAATGTCGCCTGCGAATTCTGTCAATTTTCATGGGTGCCTGGATACACTGCACTCGAGAGACCGTACAATATTTTTCGTGTTCCCGTCGCAAATACTGTAACGTATATTGGTAAACGAAATTCTTTCACGGCTTCACAGGGCCAGCCCGGAATCAGTTTCAGGGTTGTGGCCTGGCAAATATTTTGAACACAGTACTTGAAAAGCGAGTTTAAGAAAAAGAAAACCAAACGATGGTGTGTCACGTTTGTCTCACGCGCGTGACTGTAGCACAGTGCATGAGGGAAGTTAACGATCGACCTGTTGACTGAGCCTGGCCGTACGTGAACCTTGAAGTGCCGCATGTTTTCGTGCACGATTCATATAGTAGGCTATTTCGTGTTTTAATTTCCTTCAACCCGGGAGGAATCAAAGTGTAAGCACTCGGGTTTTAGTTTGAAGTCAAACGAAGATCTTTTGGTCGCTGCTCAAATGCGAGGGCTGGTTCGAAACATTTTTTCAGTGCATTAAGTTCCGTTGCGAGTAGGAATCTTCAGAAAGATCTGAGAATCAATGAAAAACTCTGATTGAGGCTAGCGCATGATCGTTTGCTGAAGATTTACGCCAATTGAAGCCCTGGCGACAACTCCTTGCTCCACCAATGACACGTCATGGCAGACTTCACATTTTGTATCGCGGACACAATACTGGAACTGCCTACGTCCGTACTTTTCAATTGGAATATAGTTGTTAGATCTGCGATCTGTCACCAAGGATATTTTTCCTTTCTTTGAAGCATTTGATACCCGTTAGACTCCAATGTAATACATGAAATGTACAAATGGGGCTGTTACGCATGGTTTCTTCACAGTAATTGGCTGGATTTTGAACTCTGTTTTCCGCCAATTTTAAGCTGGAATATTGAATATCGAAACGATGAAGAGAAATTATCGAATGTTATCGCCGTATCTATCCATATTGCAAGACTTCAATAGAGGAGGACCAAGACTGGTCAAATAAGTTATGAGGCTACCCTCGTGTGTACGGAGCCTCGGAATCGAGATTCACCATTATTGTTGTCCGCCTTAGTCGTTTGATGAGCTATTTGTTCATGTCAGTCAGTAGTTGTTCCATATTGAACAAGGGTCACTCGAACCCTTTCTTAGACTTGAAAAAAAAAGTGGTTTCCTGCAGACGATGCAAGCTTGTGAGTTCTTGAAGGACCGCGGCTGTTGGGCTATCTCGTGACGTTTTGAGAGAGCGTTCATTCCTTCGTTTTGAACATTCAAGGGCCATTCTGCTTAGACGAACTAGATGCTTGCACTTTTAGCTGTCCGACCGATAGTTTTATCGCGTACGTCACGACTGTCAGCGTTGCGCAGTTCCCCAAGCCCTCTTTACGATATGGGCTTCCTTCACGAACTTGATAACGCATGAATCATCTTGCTAGCATTTTGATTTTCCAAGGATTCCTTCGGGAATCTGTCTTCATCCATTTTTTTTGTGGAGATTTATCGTGGATATCGTCGGTGAGTGTTTTGAGTACTGCATAAGACGAATGCAGTGCGTTTTGGCTCTCAATGTGAATGCCTTGCTGAGCAGATGGAAAAAGGCGCCGTCATTAGTGTATGTAATTAGCGGTTAGCCTGCCGTTAAGGGGGTTTTCGTACAGCTGATCAGTACAACTGCACGCAATCGACCAACACGTGTGGGGGAAAATCCGTTTTGCTGTAGCTCTCCCCAAGCTTTGGAGGAAAATATTATTCGTTGATTATTATTTTTTAGTCTGGAACTGTCAGCTTCAATTGAAATTAGGCATTGAACAAGACCCTTTTGCATGGAAATCTTTCGAGTTCTATCTCGGGGAACGTTGCCTGCCAGGAGCGAAAGAGATCTTTATGATAAGATCTCTTTCGTATGATACCCCGAGTGTGTTGTGTCAGGGTTTGAATTCGCCTCTGTAGCCACCCTCGCTGTCGTAATGCCCGCGCCTTGTCGTGATATCAGAGTTAATTCCGTCGGAATATTCGCAGCCTAGCGAGGGTGGTACTCGAACCAAGAATGTGGCGCATCGAATTCGGAAGTGGCGGGGTGGAGCAGTCGAGAGCGGAATGTTGCGAGAACGCAATTCACTTTTCCCGAGTGACATTTGCATGGCACGAAGAGTGAAAAGAGAAAAGGGGGAAAATCCCCGCGTCGTAGAAAGGGGGGCTGTTCGTTTTACTTGAATTCTTTCCGACGTCGGGCCCGCACCCGGTTTTGACGTTCAGTTCCAAGGGGAATCGTTTTCCTTCTAATTCCCGACGCGGGGGCTTCCCATGACGCTCTAGGAATGATTTCGCAGGTTTCCGACTATTCGAATGACGCTGAGATTTTCGAAAAATAAAAAATAAAATGGATTTTTCCTACCCGTGATTATTTCCCCTTCAGGACCCTTTTTGCATTGTGAGAAGTTAAAATGTGCGAACCATTCATCAGGCGAACTTCATTTTAGAATATTTCAACCGCATTGACTCAAACGCCTTTCTTGCGACCGGTTTATATTGCGGAACCCCTGTTGCTTATGTTTAGCCAGTTTTTTTTTTATAGTTCCGAAAAAAGAAATTTTTTTCCTAACCAAGTACTGCACTGTGTACGTAATTTGAGTTGTAGACATAAGCGTAGGTCCTCGCCTTTTCTTTGCCAAGCCTTCGTATTCATGTTACATCTGATCCAACTTTTATTTCCCCGGAACAGCCGCGGAGTCCCTCGGAAGTTCGGAGTCCATGGGCCATCATGGAGCGCAGGTTCAGAACCTTCGCTATATACCATATTCTGTTCGGATTATTGAAAGCTTCAGCGCTTTCCTCCGACATCTTCAGTCGATTGTGAGAAAATTCAAGTGGAAATGTGGGATTCACTCGTGCTCAATTATTTGCATGCGCTTCGTCGGCGTATTTGTATCATCTAGAATACATGACGACACTTCTCGTTGAATTTTTTCCATAACGAAGTGACGTAGAGGCGAGTTGTTTTTCCTCGAAGTTCCGTCACGTATGGTTGGATTTCGGGAAACCTCTGGAATTTTAGATGTTTTTCGTGACAGGAATGGGAACAGAAAAACTCACCGAAGTTAGGATTCCATCCTCTGAATATTTCGATTTTCGAGACGTTCAAAAATTATACATTTATCCTGTTCAAAAATAATGTGCAGCATATTTCTTCGGAGATAAATTTTCAACCTCTGTTTTACTCTGCACGTCCGTGTACTTCTGGAAAATTAAATAGTTATAGAATTTTTCTATGAAATGTAATATCAAATGTACGCATGAAGCCCAGGGAACAATGTTTTCCATGTAACTCGACATAATAGAGAAAATAGGCTTCAATTTTTGGGAGCCCGAAAAATAATTTGGAGGGTAAAACGTGAGTCCTCAGGGCTCCATCGTAGAAAGTGTGATAAGGTCATATTGAAGCAACGAAGTTGCTAAATTGTTCTTTGAATGCCGCGTTAAAAAAATGGCGGTATCTTCTCGCACATTCTGGGTGATTTTCAAGATGAAGTTACTCATAATCCGTTGGGTGTTGTATCAGGGAATTTGTGCATTAATAACAACGCCCGTGTCAGCCGCAGGGTGGCGGCTGTCATTACCCGCTGTTCGAGAATGAGTGATCTTGAATTATGGAAAATAATGAGGCCGTATCTCGTAATTTGCATTTATTCGCGTGAATAGTCATGCCGTTTTGTTCCGGTTCAGCTGCCCGTGTTACCTCTCGCGGTATCGGGCCATGAAATTCTGAACATCGCGGAAAAGCTGACGACTCGACGAGGTTCTCAATCAGAAAGGAATAAATGTTGCACGAACTTGCACATTGAAAGCTGGAACTGTACTTTGGGGTATGGCCAAATTCGAGGACTTCATTTCACGTAGAAATAAGTCGTCAAGTGGTGCTCAGGCTTTCCTCCTACTGTAATTAACAGTCGAACACATTAATCAATAATTATATTGTTATTTTTGGCGGGTTTGGACAATAATTCCACTGGATACAGGATCCGGTGATTCACGTTGCTATAATACACCATTAAAACGGAAATACGATATTTCGGGGAGTTATGAACTTGTAAATTAATCATGACACATGTGTCGAAGGAAGGTGGACAGTCGGTTGGAATGTAGGCATCCGGGGATCATCGAAACAACGCATATTTAGAGCATGGAAGAGAAGCAACTTTTTTGTGTCACTTCCAGAGCATATACTGTAGTGCATAGCTTCTCAGTGTGATGGATTTTGTCCTGATGTAAAAACAGTTGTGAGACAAGGATTGCTCTCCTGAGGATATCATAATTCCCATATTCTTTCTGTTTTAAAGACATGAGGAGGATGTCACTAATAGAGAGTAATTTCCCAGACGCTAACAAAAATTCTTTGTCCCGGAAAGGCAGATACGAGTATTTTTCCTTTTCCTCTTACAGGCCTCTGACAAGAAGATGAGGAAATGTGAACTAAAGTTGAAATTCAGAGGATTTGAAATACGATCTGCGAAATATATGCAATAAATTGTGTTTTAGTGATTATAAAGGAAGAAGTCTTCCTTTATAATCAATAAAACGTAATTATGTAATAAAATAATAATCATAATAATAATATAATAATGAAATAATAATAATATAATAATGAAATAATAATAATAATGATATAATAATGAAATAATAATAATAATATAATAATACTGTAATAATAATATAATAATAATGTGATATAATTTAACACATGGTACCATGTGTAAAATTACATACGGTAGTTTTGGAGCACGAAAACATTAATCTCAATACAAGTAGAAGGCGTTCGCAAGTAGACCTTTAAACTACGCTGACGAATGGTATTTTAACGATGGGCTCCTCGGAAAAAAAAAAATTTAGGAGGTGATCATCAGGTCGAAAAAATTGTCCCGACATTAAATTGGGCTCAGAAATTTTTGGAATTCCTGGGTTCGGTGCGAAACTTTGCAAATCCTTCTCCACGGCCGAAATGGACGTTCCAAGGAGGAAAATAACGTCCACTTCGCGAAAGACGGCGGTATTCTGAGTCTGTTGCGAGTTCGATTTCACCTCAAGCTGCCGATTTTCCCATAAAAGTACCGCAATGTCGCGACATTAACAATAACCAGTAAAAACGGGAATGTGCGTCATTGCTGCCCGATGTTATTTGAGATTACGACGGGCATTCGAAGAATGGCTTGGGGAGTTGTGTACCTAGCTCCGTTCGCTATGTCGTTGGTTCCTGCTGTTTCTTTTTAGGTTATGTGTTGTCCCGTTGCTGCTGATACATTTTCATTGCCCTTCTCTGTACTGGTTGATTAATGAAGACAGCATCCTGGGACTCTGCGGTAGAAAAAAAAGAATGAGCTTTGTCTGGGTAAAACGAGTGATTTCATTTTCTAGGTGACGCCTACGTCTTCCAGGTGGTGTTGTACAAAATTCCAGTTCTTAGACTCCCCACAATGAAAGTAAGTTTTGCGCCGAATTTTTGCGCTGCACCAAATAAATTATGGAAACGGAACTTGTTTTTTCAGATACTTCGGTCTGAAGTTGTTCGAAGTTCGAGTTGGCTTTGTGAAATGCGTGAGATTAATCCCAATAAAAAAAGTGAAGCCAGAATCTGAACTTTTGACGTCTCGGGAGCATTTTTTAAAAATGGAAAATGTGTGTTGGGGTATGCAGTATTTGTTCTCGTGCAGTAGCGGAAAGAATCCCGCGAAGGTCTAACTGAAAATACCATCATGTGTACCCTGCTTTATTCGGCCTAATGTGTACTGTATTGCCAATATCACAGTTTCATTTAAAGATAAATGAACCGTCGCGATGAATATCGTGTTCGCGGAGCTGTTTATGGAGGGTCTGTTGCGTCTAAAATCAAGGCGTTGTATGTACCCTATATTGCTATACTGTGTACGCATCTTCATGCAGGTGTTCTACCTTTATTCTCATTAGACTGTTTGAGAGGCAAAAGAGAAACTGAAGGGGCTTTCTTGTACCAGCTAGCTGTTTTTTGGAATTTGAGGCAGCAGTCGTCTGAGGAAACGGCTAATATTATCTCGTTTAAAAGTAAATTCACTCATCCTTTCCGATCACTATGAAAACTTTTAAAGGATATGATTCCCGTCAGGTAACCAATTCTGAATGTCATGTCTTTGAGAGGAAATGAATAACGTTAAAAAAATGTGATTGTTTGTTTCTTGTAAGCACAGTACCGCGAACGTGGTTTGGTTTTTGGTTCAAGAGTTTGCGAACTATTCTGAAAAAAAAAATCGATTTTCGTTCTCAAAAACACTTTCAATCGACGCGTATACTCCGCCAAGTACGATAACTTGACTATAGTGTGTATCATTAAAGCAATAATCTGGAATAATTTGATTGTGGTATGTAAAAGGGTTTTTTTTTCGATTGCCGGGGATTGTAGGGGAAAAGCCAAAACTTAATGCTGGTACGTCTTCGGTTCGTGTCATTTTTGTGAAAATAACTCGGAGTACGTCATTCACGACACCTTTGTGGTGTTACTGGTTTTTTTTCTTTAAGGAAGCCGGCCAAGTGTGTCAATTCAGACAAGCTCGAAACCTGTTTTCTGTCGTGTGGTTAGAACTCCGTCACGCGCAGCATCATTCTTGCAATGCTTTTAGGTAGAAATGTAGCACGTTTTGATCACTATTTGTTGCTTTATGCCACTAAACGTTATGTTTGTCGACTTTGTTACAATCATTCAACATTGTACTGTACTTGATGTTTTCCGAAGAGATAAATCTTGAGAGACGTTCCACGAATATTTCATTATTTTTCCTTAATAAGAATGTGTCATGTCTTCCCGAATGGTTCATTCGATTGGGCTGTATTCATTCGAACAAAGAAGTGCATCGATTATGCGGAAAAACTTTTTATTTCGAGTTCTTCGTGATAAAAAGCCATGTTGACTGCAAATGTAAGAAACGCTTCCATTCTATTACAGTACTTCAGAATCGGAGCAGTATTTTGATCACTCATCGGTGTTCCTGGTTTTTTACTCTTGGCCACACTTGGCGAATGTATTCATTACATTTTCGAATCAATTCACATTCAAAATTTTATGTTGCACATCAGATTGAATCACTTAAATCCAGGACGCCGTAAAATATAAGGCGTGAATTTAATTTTTCTGGCAATTTTTCGACCACTTCGTATATTTGAGTAAATACGGATGTTTTCAAGCAAGCCGTTTATACTTCGTTCAAAATATCGCAGAATTGCGGTCAAGTTCGGTTCAGGGCGCTAATAGGCAAGAATATCCAAGTTCCTACGCGTAAAAATCATGCTCGGCCATTTTATTCAAGTATGCAAGTAGTGTATCCCATTCTAATTATGTTGCTGAACTTGGATGTGTATGAACGCCGTGGGGAACTCTCATACAGACCTCACGCCAGGCGTCCTTTCTGGCTGAAATTCGGGACTTTCCGTATCCTACTTTTATTGCTCTGGCGAATGTACGCTGCCGTGCAAGCTGGAAAATCTGCTCGGCTTATTACACTCGCTATACCCGTAGTGTGCGTATTGCGCGGTATGTCTTCTTTTGCAGCACGTTTCTGAGTTTTGCCAGACTGCCCGTGTTCCCCTATTTACGGAATGCGAAGTGCAGCAGCTGCGTTCGCGCGCACGACCGTTTTTGCCATTTCCGTCGCGCTCTGTAACTACAATACTTCAAACTCTTTCGATCCCTCCGCGCGATACTATTTATATTTCTCCATTTATTTATCCCGCTTTGACGCTTCCCGCAGGTGTCGTGATGGAGCAGCAGCCGTACAACAATATGGGATCTGACGGGGAATCCGAAGATGTATCGGGAACGTCGGACGAGATGTTCTCCCCGCTGCCGATGAACAATGTCAAGCTACGGCAGAAAAACCGTTCCTATAGCAAGGTGAGTTTGTTTGAGGGTTTTCCCGGGGGTATCGTGACGCAGCTGCTTGCGATACGCTGTTCTCCTGCCGTCGTGATTGCTGGAAAGCTTTTTTCTCTATCTCACGATTGCGTTCCGCAATGTTTATTTTTTATTTGTCCTTTGAGAAGCCCAGTCTGGGACCGCAAGGTTTCGACGCCCTGGCCGGATGCTTGATATCTTCCGATTTTTCCTGCGGTCACATTAAAATATTTGTTGAAACAATTTTGACGGAAAAAAAGATTATTCGAATGACTCGCGATGTTTCTCTGGGGCGCGCTTACTCAGGGTTGCCAATTTTTGTTTGAATTCTTCGGTGAATTCCTCGCGAGGATTGCAGGGCTTAGTCAAGTTCTCCTTTTTTTCTGTTGGCCCCGATTCTGCTCCTGTTTCCCAAGCTAAGCAAGATCTGTCGAAGATCTTGGAACTTTTAAGGAATATTTCTTGAAAATAACACTTATTAGATTTTTGTCAATTAAGTTACTAAACTTACTCCAGCGTATACTCACGAAGTGTACTGCGCTCAAAAGCACTGGTATGACGTATACGAAACATTTATCAGGTTTTGCGCTTGAAATGATTTCCTTATGAGAGAAACAATTCATCGAACGTGCATATGCGGTAAACGGGTATAGTGTAGCGATAAGCGAAATACTGACTCTTACTCCAAATCAACGTAATCTACCCGAGTGTGAGAACCTGCTGCTGAATATTTCGCGAGGTAAATTGAGTGTTTTCCCTTGATTCATGTACGGGTCTTTTTCGGCTCAAAATTTCCAAATTTATGCATGTTTGCGTTTGTGTGAAAGGACGACACAAAATCGGATTGCGGCTTATGTTCATTTAATTACAGTTCTGAGTTTCTTAATCATCGATTATGCAGTCGAGATCTCGTACCTATCCCTGGAAAGTTGTTACGTTACGTGTGTCCGCGAAGTTATCCAGGGTAGAGAACTTCTGTTTGCCGTAATTCCGAACAGGGGAAAAACTTTGACTCAGCTTGCATTACTTGCATGATATATTCTCATGTTTTTCGTTGAATATATGGGTTGTATCGGAGAAGTTTACTTCTTAAAGTTGAGATTCAACCGTCGAAATCCCGATTTTGTGGTTGTATTTGAACTTCTGGAACAGTACTATAGACGCCGAAGTCGGGCCAGCAGGTTTTGATTTGGATTCATGAATCGCTTGTGCCATGGAAACGGATTGAAAAGTTTAGTGCTTCATATTCAACGATTTCCAGTATTCCAGTTTCTTCCTCCGTCTCATCCCGAAAACGATGTTTCAGAAATTGTTTAAATACAGTAATACGAAAGCAGCGAGTGTGTTCAGAGTTTTCTGTTTATCCGGCGAGGAATAGCTTTTGCTTCCGGGCTTTGGAAGATAAAATATTCCATTCAAGCGTGTATATTCCGGAAATGGTGTTCCTGTAGCGGGATTCACAGTTAGATAGAAAAAAAAGCAAGAAGAACTTTTGCTTCGCGGTTCTGGTTATTTCGCTCCGTGCTGTCCCAGTTTAATACCTTGTGATGCTTATTCACCTGTAGTATCGATTCTCAAGTGTCGATGCGAAGGAGGCGACGTTCAGAATTCATGCGTATCTGTGTTTATATCTGCGGAAGAGACCGAGTCGTATTGATTTCCGTGGAATGCTAAAATCGCCAGTTTACGTGAAGGATACGGCGGGACTAGATTAATTTCGTAAAATGAAAAAAAATGTTGGCCCGTCTAACATTGCGTTCCTTGATGTTAACATTTGTTGACTTTTTTGGATGTTCCGTGTGACCTCGAGGGTCAAATTTAATGTCGAGTCATTCTGATGATTGCGCTCGACGCCGTGTAACTAATACGAAGTATGGTCATGATGTCCTGCGCTTGCAGAAATCGATTGCTCGATGAAAAAGAAGAACGAACATTTTTTAATCTATAAAATTGACGAGCGATAGAACTTCACGTCATGCAATTTGACTCTTTGCTGATTTTTCAGGCACATTGAACTCTCTTCTCACACCTTGTAGTACAGTAATTTGCTGATAGTGAAATCGTGCGCATATTCTTCAAATTGAGATTCCGGCTGAAGTCAACCTCAAAATTGATTTGTTCTCATGCAGAGAATAAATGTATCAAAATATTATGAACGTTGCTCACCCATTGCATTTCCGACTGGGAAACTAATGCTGCATGCTTCCGATGCCGGAATATTTCATTTCGTGATACAGTATTTGCAAACGAATTATAGGAACCTCTCAAGAACATCGAATCATAAATAACTCCAAAATATCACTGAACAATTTAAATACAGTACTGTAATGAATTATAGTTTTTCCCGGCTTGCACATGTCCATTTTTTGTTTCTCTTCACTGTTTGTACCGATGAAAATGAATCATGATTTTGGCATGGTTCGGAATATAATAAAATTAGCTTTAATTTTAAACTTGGTAGCTTTAACGGTTCCGCGTATATCGCAGCTTGAATTATGCCTTTGGACATATGGACGGTCTTGATAAAATAATGCGAGAAGGTCTTCGACAGGTAAAATTTTTTATTATCTGGCTCATTTGTCAATTAGATGAAATTTTCTTTGCTGAAATTCCAAGTTTCGCGCGTTGAAGGGGATTAAAAATGGCGGGGCTAGAATTGAAAAGATCTGCGAATGTCAAGTGATCTACTTCATGTGGTGAATGTTACAAGGTATGCTGGTCGTGAGAAAAATTTCCGACATTCATCGTTATTTCAATAGAACGTCGGAACGGCCACATGACGCTTCGTTGTCTGGTATTCGTCCTGCTCTTTGTTCTGAATGAAAAAGAATTTAGCCCCGAGAGCCTTTTTTTTTTGCGGGAAAGAATCTGGAGCGCGTCTGCCAACTACTCTCATTGTTCCTGAGGGTACCATTGAAGTCGACTGTTTGCGAGATTAGAACTGAGGAGGAAGATTGCTCCCTCTGATGTGCCAACTTTTTTTTTAGCATCCATCCGGTCCCTGACGTTTCCTGACATTTGGAGCAGCCAGCGTGCTCGCTCGCCGTTTCTCGTAACGTAAAATGCACGCATCGTCAAATTCATCGCCTCTCTCGTTTTCCTACGAATGAGCTCATTGATTTTCCATGGATCTTCCGCAAGCTACCTTATTTGCTGATGGATGATGCGACGGTTAGCGCAGCAGTGACGTTAAGGTTGTCGATGTTACTTCGGGTTTTCTCTTGAGTATCTATTTTGGCTCGTGTGCTCTATGTATTAAACCTTAGAGAATGATGGGGCCGTGGGTGCGAATTAATGGATGATTCAGTGGCCCGGAAAGTGATTGTGATGGCTGTGAGAGTTGGATGCATAAGGCGAATGCATTCAGCTAATGTGTATGTCAGTATACGCAGCGTTGGAGTGCTGTTTCAGGTATTCGGGGATTGAGCGAGAAGTTTCATCATTTTTTCCCGCGCTCATCAGATCATTATGTTGTATCCGCACAAATAAATATGTTTCCTCTCGTAATTCATCAATGCGTTCGACAAATCACTCCTGAAATATACATTAATTCATTGTGGTATCAATATACCGTAATAAAGATGTAGTGCTCAAAGATGGAAGCGAATTCAGTTCCCATCTTTGTTATCGATATTTCGTGTGTTTCGCACCCTGATTTTGAGTCCCAATTCGAGTGCGGGGGCATATTGGCTCCGGACATCTTGAAGGAGGTCAAGATTCTGCCAATTTTTCCTGGTGGAGGATGAAGTGCGACGGAATTTGAGACTAACAAGACTTTTTTTAATTAAGGCAAGTGATGGACATCTGAAAGGCCTTCATGGTATGAAGAAAGGAGGAATTTTTGTTTATTTCCATGGTTTTCTGGTGCTGAATGATCCTGTGTGTAGCTACAAATATGAGAGTGGATTTGTCTAAAGAAAAGACTGAACTGGGTTTTTGGAGCATATTCTCAGCACACAAAAAAGGGCGGCTTACAATCTATGACAGAACCGAAAAGCAGAATTGTTGAGGCTTCCAGCAGCTGAGGTGGCTGTAATAACTTCCCTTCGCTGAAGGATCAGAGATCGCCGGAAAAAAAAAGAATCGTTGAACCGTCTGAACCCTGAAGGGGAGATACTGTTTAATGACTAGGGATTTCGAAGGAGTTGCTGAATAATCTTCAGACGATCTATGACTCGGCTTGTTTTTTCGAGATCTTCGGGAACAGCCGTAATGTGCCTCCGAGGTCCCGGCGGAACTCGAAATAAGATCAGACTCCGTCACTTGTCAGAGTTCAGGGCTCCTGCTCCAAGTTACCGCGGACATAAACTCTACCATTTCTGAGGTAATCTGAAGCGATGTGCAACCCCAGGCTTCCGGGGATCTTGTTATTTAGGAGCGCGGTATGCATGTCATTTCCCCGACGGCTGCTTTGTTCCTGGAGTCGCCTGAAGGTGCGGGGTTCCCCCGAAAAGCCCCTTATCGCATGATTCCGGCCTGTGCAAGGCTCGATACTCCGTTGGCCCCGCGGCGCAATTTTCCTGCTCGTTGGACCCGTCATCGCGGGATTTTTGGCTTTCGCTGAATGTAAATTCATTTATTCTACTAACTCAACTGTTTCCCGCGCCGTAGATTGTACGCGGTGGGAAATTGCGTCCTGCTACGATGAATCAGTCCCAGTCTTTGCGCGATCTCTCATTTTTTCATCTGGAAGATAATTATGGTAATGCACCATCTTTTTGAATAGGGACATTCACACTATGTGTTGAGGAATTAATCAACCCAATTAAATCAATTAAAGAACATAAAGAATTGAACCATAGTGCAGTGGAAGAAATGTTGGAAATAATAAGGCAGGGCAATCAGCTGGTTTGCGGCCAGGAATATGTAATTAAGGGGGTACCTTAATTACGTATCCCTAGTTTTGTCTGGTTCAATCACAGTCCACAAGAAATCATAATGAAACACAATACAAAAATAATGCATCACAATAAATACAATAATGCAATACACATTCAATGAAGACAAAAATTAGTGCATACAAATTTAGGGTGCAGTAGTGCAATGCAATAATACAATCAAAAGAATTGGGGTTGAATTATTTGAGGGAAGTTTACAGTAAGAGCTAAATTAAAGGACTGATTATTTGGAAGGAAAAATAGTGGGTTTTTAGAGGATTTCAGCTGTATGCTTTGTTCAGGTCAGCTGACCAGAGTATGCAACTTTTTCCCCACATGTGATTGATGGGAGAAATGTGCATTAAGAAGTCGTGCATCCGGGGAACGGATGCACAAAGGAAAATGGGGCCAGAATTCAGGTCCAGGGATCTGACGGGATTCCCCAACACGTAGATTCTTGGTGCGATCACTTTCCTGTTCTTTCTGGAAGTTTTACCAATAGTACTTCCTGTACCGAATTTTTCAAACATTTTAGCAGTTGGCAGAGCCTGATTGCATATTTTAACGTTGTATTTCTGGAGGAAATATTAATTACGTATCTTGCAGACTTCATCGTCTGTAATTCGAGGAGCTGGAAGACACTCACTTGCGAATTTCCCGGGTTTCTTCTCATGCGAACGAATTGCGATGAAAGTTTGAATTTATTAACCTTTTATGTATTTACTGTAAATATTATTTAATTTGTATTTAATCGGGGGAAGAGCTGAATTTCGCTGGCGTCGGATTATAGATTTCCTGTGCCATTTCCCCGCCATTGATGTTGAAAAATGTTCGCTTTCATTGATCAAGAATTTCGAGAAAAAATGATGAACCTTTCCGAACCTCGAACAGTGCAAGGGACCATGTGTAAATTTGGCAACTTTCTTTTGGGGGTAATTTTTGCATATAACAAAGGTAAATTCAAATTTTAATTTATGTACACGGTACAGTACAGTATTTCATAATTTAGTTTGAACCACTATGGCGATTTTGCTGCTTCAAAGTCGATGAATTTTTCTGTTCTACCCTGTGTAAAGTGATGGAGCAATTTTTTTCATCAGGTTTGAATCGTTTTGATGTCTAGTCTTCAACTGTAGCTTTCCAGATAAAACCTTTAATTATTTTTCTCCTCGCCGATTTCGTTTTTGCGTAGAGATGGAAAGCGGAAGGAATAACGGGATGACGTACAGTATTTGATGATTTTTTGAACGGTGGTTCTTTTTCCTATCGTCTGATTTTCTGGTAGAATGGAATGTAAGCAATCCTATTTTCCCTCATGAAAAAAAGCGTGTGACTCGACAGAGCGTGTAGAATGATGAGACGATAGGGGTGTTCTATACTCCATGAAGGCGCGCGACATTTTCGTCGCCCGACGCCACACCGCGGTGTTTCCTCACGCGATTCACGACTCCTCTTCTGCTCCACATTCCCTGCGAAGATAGGCATCTATCATTTCTTCCAGAGTTTCGCGGATCAGATTTCGGGATGAGTTACACGAACTGTTTGCTACCGGCCATTTGGACGGTCGACTTGCGGGATTTCCCCCCGGAGTTGATAATGATCTTCAAGAGCGTTTCCTATTGCAGGTTGATATCAACAAGAGGCTGTCGCTGCCGGCTGACCTACGGCTGCCCGATTCTTTCATCAGCAAGGAGAGCCTTAGCCCCGTGTTGGACGGACCGCTGACGAGAGCCACGCGACGTCAATCGCTGTCTGAAATCGGATTTGGTCGCATGGAAACCTACACGAAGCTCGATAAGCTGGGAGAAGTCAGGCTCTTCGGTTCAAATGCAGTTTTTACTCCCATTTATTTGCTATTCGCATCCAGCGTCTCATCCCGTCCCGATGCTGACCAATTAGCTGCAGTGCCTCGCAAGACTCCTCGGTCTGAAAGAATGTTGTTTGTCAGCTCGATCCCTGAGTATGCTTTCTTTCTAAGGCTATGCGAACTTCAAACACGTAAGGCTATTGATATTGTGCAGAAATTCCCAACTGGTGATCCCCGGAGCCCTTGTGCTCCGCCTCAGGTTCCCAAGGGCTCCGCGGCTATTCGGTAAAATATAAGAAAAGAATTAAAATATAAAAAAAATTAATCATTCGACGTTCGACCATGCAACGAGACGACCCTTTAAAAAAGGCTAGGTCTACAGCTTCTGTAACTTGAGGCAAGCACCTCGAAATATAATTCACAAAAAAAAGGCCCAACGAGTCACGAAGGTTCAGTTAAATCTTCAGGTGATACAAGAGGTATAAAATGAGGATTTCCTATAACTTGCACGAGGTTCAACATTTAATGAGTCTCGGAATTTTAAAAAATTAGCAGAATTCTAAAAATTATGTTTTTCGTCCTTGATGACGTTAAACTTCATTAAAGTCAGTTTGAAAAATGTTCTTCATTGTATCAGAATGATTCAAATCTTGTTCCATTTATTGAAGCAAGGTTAGTTCCGTTCCCAATTCTAGAGAACTACATTTCTTCTTCTTGAAATGAAATGCAAGCCACTTGTAAAGCAGTACCTTTGCGGTTTACGAAGGCCGCTCAGTTTCGCGTGGATTAAAATTAACTGCCGTCATAGGAAGCCAGTTTACGAAAAGTGGTCATTCTTAAATGAGTTGCAAGATTCTAGATTCATAGCTTGTACTGACTGAATAATCCCGTATATCTTTATACACCGGTTGAGGTTATTAGCATATTGAAGGATGTGAGGCAACGCTGTCGGATTCCGAGAACTCGTGTTGCTCGCAATGTATCATGATCTCGAGCGGTAAGATGCGCAGGGCGTGACGATCTAACGCGTGTGACTCGGCTCATCAAGCGGGGGATGTTGAGGTTGAAGCAGGCGTTCTCAAGCTAGGAAATGAGAGGCTGTTGTGACAGCTGCTTACTTCATGCTAACTATGTTCGGAATATTAATGAGTTCCGAAGTTGCAGCTGCGTTCTGGGAAGCAATAAGTTTCCGGTTGCGAAGTATATATAGGGTTGAGAAAAAGCTTTACCCGCGGTAAGCCAACATTCGAGGTCTTGTGGTCGCGGGTCTTGCGTGTTTTCTGCGTAGGCTGCCGATCGATGACTCGTTACTCCCCGGTCTGATTTGAAATTTTGTACTTCTTGCTCGGATTTTCCACTACCCCGATTGGAACAAATCGAGACGCTGGATGCGATGGTGAAGCTGCAAGGGGTGATCCATAAGTTTTCAGGCTACGGTCAGAAATTCTGTGGAAGGATTTTTTACGAAAAAAGTTGTCTTACCTTTACCCGTGGTCCGCGGACCCGCACCGGTCCGCAGAAATTTGTCGTCGGTCAGCGGCAAATTTAATTTTGCATAATAAATTTTAAAAAAATATTAATAAAGTCTGCGATCCTTGTGTGGAATTTTGGAAGGACAATGGCATTTGAAATTATCTGATGAAAAATAAAAGTTGGCTTTTCTCCTAATAATGCTTCAACTTTTCACCTGCTGAAATACATTATTTTAGTTTTTCATCCTGAGAAACCCTTCTTCAAGCCCACCTTTCAAATTTTCGAAGACATTCCACTGTAGCTGCTTCATTGGTTCTTTACTTAACTTATTCAAAAAAGCCGAAACTTTGTAAATACCCGACGAAGTCGTTTGAACAAAACTTCTTTGAGTCTGCAAAAACTTCATGCTGATCCGCAGAAATTTCTCGGATATTCACCGGTCCGCAAAAACGTTCATGTAAAAAATTTGCGCATCCGCGGGCCCAAAAAGTTCGGGGTACACATTCTAATAGTCTAAACTTTGAATTATTGCATCCTTCAGGGATATCTCTGTGATGTTAATAATAACCTCTGCCAATTCATTGAATTTTTTCTCATGAGAAAAATCGTCGCAATGACCTTCAGTTTTGGACTCGAGATTTCATTCTTATTCCAGCCGGGTGGGCAAACATATTTTTTGAAGTCTAGGGAGGATAGATGATAATTTCCATTTCATGTACATCTCCTGAGGTGGCGAGTGCCCGGTGTCAGCAAGTGTGAGTCTAGAAACTTATGGATCATCCCTCGTATGTTCCTGAACCATCAACTTTCGACGATAGTGGCTGTAATGGCTCTATTCTGGATACAGGGAACGTATGCGACAGTGTTCAAAGGAAAATCGAGATTGACGGATGACCTGGTTGCTTTGAAAGAGATCAGACTCGAGCACGAGGAAGGTGCGCCGTGCACAGCGATCCGCGAGGTTTCCCTGCTGAAAGATTTGAAGCACGCCAACATAGGTACTGTACTGTGAAGTCTGTTTTGCATGCGGAGAAGCATAACTGCATCATCCGCCTTTTTTTTTTCCTTCTTCCTCTTTTTTTATTCCAGTCACTCTACATGACATAGTTCACACGGATCAAATATTGACGTTAGTTTTTGAATACCTGGAGAAAGACCTGAAGCAATACATGGATGACTGCGGTAACATACTGAGTATGAATAACGTAAAGGTTAGTTATTTCCTGGCTTCTCTCGTACGAAGAATTTGTTGGTAACCCAGTGGCGGGGTTATTAGATATTCCTTTTCCAACTTTTGCGAGGCCTGGAGTATTGCCATAGGCGGAGGGTGCTTCATCGTGATTTGAAACCTCAGAATCTTCTGTTGAACGAGCGGGGAGAACTCAAGGTGGTATTATAGTGTCTCTCTCAACTGAGGCGTGGGAATCTCATGTAAGCCTTTGATCTTCTCGAAGCTGGCGGATTTCGGGCTCGCACGAGCGAAGTCTGTGCCGACGAAAACCTATTCGAACGAAGTAGTCACGCTGTGGTACAGGCCACCTGATGTTCTGCTTGGCTCAACGGAGTACTCAACGCCGATTGACATGTGGTACGTATTTGCAGCTGATCTCAGCCTTGTCGAATGTGGTGGAACTGTTTCTCATTGCGGAAGAGCGCCAAGGATCCCTTGTGCTTATGATAGTGCGAAAACAAAATGTGTTCTGGTTCGTATAGTGCGTCGATGAATCCGAGTGTAAATGAAGTGGAATGCCGGTTCCCGACTTTATCTAGCCCGGGGGAAGCGTATATGCTTGCTTCACGGATAAATGTTACGGATATACTGTACTGTGCTACAATTTTTAGTCATTCCATGTGGCACGTGTAACGTTCATTGATTCAATTCCTAAGCGATCGAAATCTTTTCTGCTCGTTGAAATATACCTGCTTTAGGAAAATTGGAGATGCATTTTCCCCGATTAGGTTGACTCTTGAAATCGATGTCTTCCTATAGAATCGTATGAAAATTATGGGGTGATGGAAAAGTGATCCCACTTTCAAATCAGCATCACCTCGTTCGTTTATTGAACTTTTTCTTTCACTGCGCAGAAATTCGAAGCATAATCTGAACTAAATGCCGATCATTAACGATTCGAAGTGGGAATACGGAAACGCATATTGAAAATATGTTTTCTTTCTTTCAATGGTTGAGGGCGTTAATTCAGAGTGATGGACTTTAATAATTGCTGAAATAATTGATTAATGGCTTGGCGAAAATTCGAATCGATGAAAACATTTCACAAGAACGTTGGAAAATTAAAATTCAGCTCTGGTTTGCTGCAAAATTATTCTAAATATCTGCTACCCAAAGTCCCAGCAGACGATTCTGAATGAATTTTCTTCACAGTCGCGTCCTGGGAAATTTTGAAATACTGTTCAGCAATGCTCATTTGTTTGAGTACCACCGCATCTCCGAAAGTTCTTTATGACGACATTTTGCTGCGTCACTTGATTTCATCGAACAGAAATGTCAAGGGAGCTTTATGTATTTTTTTCATTGAATTTTCATTTCAAATGGGTGAACTGTTCGGTTAACTCTATTGAACATGTCTTTGCATACTATATTGTGAAGCAGGTGCTGACGACGCGTCTTATTGGAACTCAGATCCGCCAGGAATATCCGGACATTTTTTTTAGTTTGACTGGTTAAGGATCAAGGTGTATTTTTGAATAAATGACAGCGTTTACAATCCGCGAAAAAATCTCAGGAGGGTTCTGCAATACGCAGATTTCATCAACGAAAGCTTCAAATAATCTCAACTATCGTATTTACTCGAGTACGATAGGCAAAAATTGAGGTGCACGTCAGAGTCGGGCACAAATTTGCTAGTTTTCATCTTCAAAAATGTTCCTCATTTGGAGTTTTTTTCAATTTTTTCGAATGATTCTTTGTTTCGCAGGAGAAAAACATTAATATTGAAGTCACCTTCCTAGCATTACTGTATTTATCGATATTTTTACCGCATTTAGTTTTTATAGTACCGTATGCATTTTGGGAACTGAAAACTAAGGTGTGCGTCATTTGCGGGGATATAATTTTTTTCCTATACTGTATATGAGCTTAAAAACTGAGGTGCGCGTCTTACTCAAGGGCACGTGGTACTCGAGTAAATACGGTGAATGCTAGAAATTTAAAATTCTTAGCATGAATGCGTAAACGCATTTAAAAAAGACTTTTCTGTTATTTAAGCTTCTAATTCGACACTTTTTTTCGTTCGCCAGGATGCATCCTAAAATCTGTTGACGAATCCGTTTGTATATTGCATATTGATGCTTTGTGTGCAGGGGTGTTGGTTGCATCTTCTTTGAAATGGGTGCTGGACGCCCGCTGTTCCCTGGATCGACGATCGAGGATGAGCTGTCATTGATATTCAAGACGCTTGGCACCCCATCGGAAGATACATGGCCAGGGATCTCGACGAACTCAGACTTCTTGGCGTACGACTTCTCGAGTCACAAGCCGGAGCTCTTGATCGACCGCGCGCCGAGGTTGGACGGAGATGCGCTCGATTTGTTGAATAAATTTCTCGTGGTATGTAAGTCCTCGTATATATGCAGCATCTCTGCTCCCACACTTCGTTTAATACGCTCTCTTCGTAAATCCTGTGCTGGTAGAGCACTCGACTAAGAACAAACTGTACCTCCTGCGAGTCGATAGTATTTATCGCTGGTGAGTCTCACGTTAAGCGGTCCCTTGGTGTTTCTCGCACTTGATGCAGTTCATTAATTAATTTTAATCAGGATGATGGAGTAGTACTGAATTCTTTCGGCATCCCATCCATGCGCTGGCGGCGGATTATTAGGTTACGTTTGATTAGGCGAGTTGTTAGGTTGGATTGCAAAGGTGAGTTTAATTAGGTTAATTGGGTTCTGGGATCTGGAAAATGTTCAACTGACTATCAGCATCGACATGAAGTACTAGTGCTGCTTCTAGTTTTGACTCATCAGTTCTGATTCAGTGCCCGAGCGGAACATTAAGACTATTATACTTCGATGAACAATATTTTTTTAGCATTTGCATATTGGCTCTATAAAATCCCATAATTTCCGAAGCAGCAAGTCGACTGAAAAATTTCGATGCACAGCGGTGAATCCTAAGCATTTATTTGTATGATTTTTACAAGCACGGTAACTGTTGTGACACGACTTTTTTGCAGTATGAAGCGAAGAAAAGGATCTCAGCCGCCAGTGCCATGAAGCATCCATACTTCCGATCATTGGGGCCCAACATTCACAAGTTACCCGACAGTAAGTCTTTTTTATCGTTATCCTCGATGCTAGCCTTCGATGCGTGTTTCCACGTGGTGTACTTTTGTTTTATCCTTTGCTCATATCGGACGATTTAACGTGATCAATTCTGTCCTTCGGCGTCAGAATAATATCGATCAAAAGTTATGATAGCGGGATTCTTTTTTAATAAAGCGCTCGTCGTGACATATTTATCTGATCGGAATGAGTCGAGCTTCGTACAGGTATCTCGGAAGATTCTTAAGCTGGCGAAGCACTGCCTTATTATTAAATCATTTTCTGGTCCTTACGCCTCCGCAAACCTGTCATTTCATTAAAGGGGTCCTCGACGGGCCATTAAAACAGTACTCGCTTTGATTTAGTAATACTGCACTTTAATTTGCTTGGCGAGAACTCGCACTTAATCTCAGTGCGTTCCTGGAAGTGCAACCCATGCACTCGGAAAATTCGCGTGACAATACATTTGGTTGTTCCAAGGGAGAAGCATCCGTATTTTCAAGCGAATTTTCCGGACTCCATCTTTTTCCTTGGTTTAATAGCTGGCGTATCCTTTTAAAAATCGCATATTCTATTCATTATAGAAAATACAGAACTTTTTTAATTCCCCGGCGAACAATAATATGCTGATTCAAAAATAGATTTGTTTCTCAATTTTCAGGAGTTGGATGATTTTTTTTCTTGATCAGAAATAAGTGGCTGGAAACTGTTGATCTGGTCATATTGGAAGACATCGAGGGTTTGTTGGGGATTTTGCTTGACTTTTGAGAAGCCTTCCGTCTCCCAATTCTTGTTGAATTTCCAGAGATTGACGGAGTAAATGTAGCTTTCAAGATGCATGGTGCGAGGTGCATAACCAGCTAATCGAACGTGAATGATTCATCCTTGTCAACCCTCGTGTTTTTCCTGGAATGAATCGCATACAAGTTTCGTCTATGTGTTCACCCATTTGTTTTTTTTTTTTCTTCAGCGACGTCGATATTCACGCTGCCAAACATACAGCTCAGCAAAGATCCTGGCCTCGCCGCTGGTCGCAACCGAAGGCAATCCATGCTTTTATGACAACAGAAGAGGGAGGCCTTACCGAGCCTCTTTGAACTTCCAGAGCGTCTCCTGCTAGACCGGAAGATCTAATCGTCAAATCATCTCCAGGAATCCTGCGTCTCCGTCTGAGCCGTCCGAGGTGTTGAGTGAGGGAAGAGATTGAATTCTGATCCTGGAATTCCCCCGCTGTACCACCTTTTTTTCTTTTTATATCACGAAGTTTTTGTCGAAGTGACCTATACTGTACTTTCAGACTAATCGGTCATTTTAATTTTGATTTTGTTCCGAAAACTGAAAAGTTAATTCTGGAAATCATTTGACGTTCTGACGACGTTCAATTCCGTTTTTGCGCTGCATTTCGAAGAAAGTCCGAGAGATTTGTGAAGTTAAGCGTCTAGGAAGGCCGCGTGATGATGCTTTCAGTCGTAATCGATTCTTGTTTAATGCTTTTATTTGAAGGTGCTGCTCTTTTTCTTTCTTTCTTTGTATCCTTCGGGCGTGCGCCAATTTCTCCCTCGCTGTGCATTGTTTCGGTTGGATCAAACGCTTGGTGTGTGCGATTTCTCCGATTTGGAAATGTGGGCACCAGCGGTTGTCAAATGCTTTCATTGCGTGTTTGGATCGCATTTTGATTCCCGATCCTGGAAACGGTTGTCGACAAATTTTGTTGTTTTTTCGTTGTGTACGATTTATTGAGCTTCTCCAGACGATATTTTGAAGCGGATGTCATGGTTGCTGTTGTCTTCATTGTTCCCTTTCACGACAAACGCTCTTCGTAGCGTGGCACATGATCCCCATTTTTCTCGGCGCGTGTCTTACATTCCATGCCCATGATGAAGCGTTTCGAAAAGTTTTTTGCGGGTTTAAGGAAGATCAGGAATCGCACTGGAATTTCGTCTAGGAAGGTATCTTAGACTTTGAGTGTCGAACATCTACGAGCAATTATTTCGTACCTTCACTTCAGAGAGTGTATTCTATTTGTTGTACCGGTAGTTTCTGAGGAAGAGAAAAGTGTTTATTCTTCTCGAAAGCATCCCAGTAAAAATTTCGTGTGGACGGTCGTTGTTGCGGAAGTCAGAATGGAGTTCATGGATGTGCTCCCTGGATCGTGTGTAACCTAGTCTCTTGGTCGAACCAGCGCAAGAATCTTCTTGATTTTTTTTCTGACGATTTTGCGAGTGGATCGCAGAGCTGGTTTTGAGGAAAGAGTTGATTTTCTGCTTGGAGTCGTTCGGAAATGATTGATTTGTGACATTTTGGTCGCAGGGATGGTTCGCGCGCCTTGACGTCGGCTTATGATCGGCATTGTCTGCATGTTCCTTTGCCGTGGGCGCGCTATGTTCTGTTAACCTCCAAAATGTGTATAAAGTATGAAAGGAAGTCGTCGTATTTTCTCAGATTAAGAATCTTTCCTGGGTCGAAAGTTTTCTTTTTTTTATGGGAATTTTTCAGCAGGTTCATGTAGAATTGGACCCCCGTTGTTGCTCTCGGGGGTTTCCGGGTTCCTCGTTTCTCTTATTGCAATTTGAGGGAGTCATGTGATCTAGTCTTTTGGGCTACATCAAGATGAGAAGAAAAAGTCGAGGAAGCGATTTCGTGATTCCTGGCGCAGGCCCAAGATAGGGATGCAATCCCTGAAAATTTTTTACTACTGCACAGGGTACAACATTAAGTCCTCTGCAATACGAAGAGGTTTTCAAGCTGTTCTTGGGTCGCGTCCTCATCATGGAAATAACGTACTCATTCCATGCGTCAGTCAATATAATTTTGTTGGTCTTCATGAATTGACCTGAAAATCTGGAATCGCTGCATTTACGACACAGGAATTTCTTACTGGCTGTGCATCAGCGCTGCATGATGCAATCTCAAATGCGGGAGTGCAATTAATCGTAATCTTCTCGAGCATCATCAACGTTTTTCTGCTGTTGTGATAATTTTCTTGTACGTTATAAGTACGAGAACCTCGCAAGTTTTACCGTCACTCTGCGGAATAAGTCGGTCTGTTGATGAGCACGTTTTTGCACATTGTTTGATCAAATTTGGGTTAAGCTGCTTGGGCAACAAGATTTGTTTCCGATAACCAAGGTAAAGTATATACAAACGTTTCGATGAATTGCAATTCATTACATCATTCGACTTCCAGCATAAACTTGTATTTCATCGCAAGTAAATTAATGTGAAAACTTGAAAAGATAGAATGAACCACCCCAAGTTCCTGAAACAAAACTTACAAGTGCTTTGTCCACAAATTTTATAGCTGTGCAGATCGAGAGCGTCACCGTTGTAACAGAACCTCGACCAAAATGGCAATAAATTGCATTGGCGTTGAATTATGGCCGATTTTCTGATCGTTCGAGGAAAGAACTGTAATTTGGCAAAAAAGATTGCACGAGATTTTACTTTTTATTACTGTATACAGTACCATACAAGAATACATAAAGTTTTAAATGCCAGTCTTGCAGGCCCGCATAATTCTCCTCAATCTTAAAGAATTATTGTGTGTTACTCGGTTTACGTACTTTCAAATTGATGATGAGACCACCATGTGTAGGAATCCAGACGAATTGCTGCTAAACACGGGCGGCGCCACGCAACATTCGTCCATGATTATACACAAGGTATGTAAAAATGTTCAACTGGGTTACGAGATATCTATACCTGAAAGTGTGCAAGGGCTTTCTTGGTGCTGGAAAGGACTCGATTATTTCGATTTATGTAATGCTGATGCATTTGGGGGGGGGGGCGTGCTGGGCTTGTAGTGACACCTAGACAAGATGAGTATATCATAAGATCGCAGTGTATCATTTTTACATGACGAGGACAGGAAAAGAACGAAATTCGACCGGACAATCTCGGTTCAACATTCTCTGCCAATACTGCTGTATACGTGTTGAACACACCATGAAAAATGCCGGCGTTTATACTGTATCACAGTACCTTATTCCAATGTGTGGGGGCTCGGGTATTTATAGAAGAGATCGATTAGAAAATTGAACATATTTTATTGGTGAAAGTCGATTTCACCGACAAAATTGTCACTCTAAAAACCCCAGAGCTTTTTGATCAAGGAAAATTACTCAGAGTGCAAACTTCTTCGTTCATTTCTTTAAAAATGCTGCCACACAACAGTGTTGAAGCTTACTTCGGATTAGCTAATGTCTTCATTAGTTACATTACGCAAAAATGCATCAAGGTACCTAGGTGAATTTAATATTTTAATCGGCTTTTTCTCCAGACTCAGTCGCTCTGATGATCTGATCACATACAAGTACAGTATATAAAATTTCAAAAGCTGTTGCAGGTTGTGAACCAACAAAAGGAACTTGTAACGCATATACATAGTGTCATTTATGTGGTCCTCATACTCCTCACCGAACTATTTACTGTATATGTACAGTAGGTGAGGGACGATTATTAGGGTACTCCTTTTCAATTACAACATTAAAAACGGGCATCCGATCACATTATATTTCATGCAGCAGTTATGCACCATGTCGGGATGCTTCTCATTTGATTGAGGAGATATATAACTGTACAGTATATATACATATTGCATGTAAATTATACTGTACCACGTATATTTTATCCTGAAGCACTTCCTTCTTCGATGCAATATTTTTTGGCTGGTTTACTTTCACATTTTTTTGCGGTCTAGAGTCGGTGGCGTGTACCGTATGCATACCAGCATGCGCCAATTTCCGAGAGTCCAGCAGAACTGACCTATTACAGTGACATCTGATGGAAAGCATCGAAATGTAGCCATGCAGTTCGTTTCTTCGGAACAGATTCCTCTCCGCAGTATGGTATGTGATACGTCGACAACTTCTTATTGTTTCCGTGGTTGAGCTCAATGAATTTTAGCTGTTCGGAACGCACCTAGTTTAATTGAAACAAGTGATGGATAAAATACAGCAATATCAGCCCCGCCGCATGAAATCAAGTGAAGGACCCCGAACGAAGCATTTGAAACGAAGATCATCCGTACAGTCGAATCATGATCAGCCCACAAACATTGGTCTCAAATCTCAACCATAAGCAGAAAGGTCTGGTAAAGATTATAACCACCAACCTTGCCTCTTCATTAATATTTTGACCTGATTAACTCTGACAGTGGATCAAACAAATTTTACTGAAGACCAAAAACAAAATCTATGATATGATATGCATCAACAGGTCTTTGGACAATAAGATGGTTGATCATTTCATCTATTTGTGCTCAACCACCGAGCAGGTCTTTGAAAAAGTCAAAACCTTTTCTTCTATTGTTTTACTTTGAAAATATGAAAGTTGATTAGTGGTATTAACTCATACAAAAGACAGAGTAGTTGATACGGGTGGGCTTTTTCTCTGTAGTGTAAAATGAAATTCAAGGGGCGGTACAAATTCGTCCTACTTTTGAGAAACCCTGTAACATGGAAAAGAACCCTATGCTGGGGCATTCGTTATTCAGAGGAGATCGTTGTAGACAAGATCATTATATACTGTATATATATACACTTATACAGTATATAAATAAATAAATAAACAAATAAATAAATAAATAAACAAATAAATATATATATATATATATATATATATATATAAAGGTGTCTTCTTATCGCAAATCATCAAGGTCAAGCAGATGCGTCTTAACATTTTGTTCCTAATTTCATCGTTTTGTTTTTCATTTAAGCTCTGAACGCATGCTGCTGCTTGAAAAAGCGGATTTAGTACAAATACCATTTACTGTACTCCAGCGACGTGCGCCCTCGCATAAGACACCCCCATTGTTATGCCGTTTTTAGTGAAAAATGTTTACAACTTAAGAATAAAAAGCATCAACTTATATTCAAATGAGAATTCATTTGTATTTGATTTGCTTCTCTTTCTCAAGTTTTCTTCGTCACCGTGATGCAAGAATAATGCCCACAAAAAAGTTCGTACGCCAGGATGTGGCGTACCCCACTTCTTGGGGGGGGGGGGGGGGGGGGGGGGGGGGGGNGGGGGGGGGGGGGGGGGTGGGGGGGGCGGGGGGGGGGGGGGGGGGGGGGGGGGGGTGCAGGGATACAGGAGTATATTAACACGGAATTGCAGTATCGGAATTTGGAACTCCGAGCTAGATATTTGATTGCTATTTGTAGCTGACGAGGATAAAATAAAATGTTTTTGGAATCATAATACTGTATCTGGTTTTTATTTGTTTCTGCTCGATTTTCTTTCATTACCTCCGGATGTTGTACCTTTAAAATACGTAATGTTTTTTTTTACAACCACTCGTCGAAATGATATAGCGCACGCATTGGGTCTGATGTCACGTGAGCTGCCCAGCACAAAAAGTTGGATCGAAATTGGATGAATAAGCTTGATAAAGGAGGAATACGGTCAATGGGAATTTCTTCACAAATTTTCAAGGAAGAGAGCTTTGTTTCTGTAGACCCAAATACCTTCATTCAATTTTGTTAATTTTTACAAGTTTTGAGCCAATCGGAAAATATCAACACACACTGTAATGCTATGAAAACTTCGCATAAAAATCTTTGCTTTTAAAAATAAATGTACAGTAGTTCAAAACCTTATAGATTTTTTAATGTATCACTATTTGCCGTTTTTGGCTTTTACGAGGAAGTGACACATCTTCAGGAAAAAGAGTGGGATGCTTCTAAATAAATACTGTACTGCAAATAATAAAAAAATCGGAGATTTGCACAGTTTTAGTTTTTGATAGGATATGCGTACACAATTTACGGAATAGTAAATGAGTGAAGATGATCTCGGGTAACCGAGACATTCGCATGTTAATGCGCCAATCAGTCTGCAATATCAGACGAGCATAATTAACTTCGAATGCAGGACCTAATCTGGCTCCAGACATGCTTCATTGTCACTCTGTCCATATTCGATTATCGACTAATATGCCGAGTGCCTTGAGTGCTTTTTGCTGACGATACACGCTGTTCCCGCTCCGAGGATGATGACGATTCCGGGAGTAATTTTCCTGGCTTGTTGCGGCGGAAACCCGAGCCGAATGAACACGCGAAGGCTTCTTCAGACCTCCCAGCAATCCCTTGTCCCGGAAAATTTACTCCTAAGGCTTTATGGAGAAGACATACTGGAAATGCGGCCGGATGTGGAATAAGGCTTCACTTGTCGCGATCAATTACGTTCGCGAGATTAGTTCGCGTTGTTATCAAAGCTTTTGTCATTCCGATCGCGACAGAGGACGCATTTCTCCGGCAGCCGCATGGGATGGTTCGGCTAATCAGATGCTGCTCTGGAAAATTATTCAAATCGTCCGCAGCTTCTGCCCAAAGCAGCCGCGGAACATTCGATTCCATCGGATATGAATGCTTTGAATCAGTCACTCATGAATGACTAATTTCTCCCATTGTCTCAAAGTGGAGCTCTTGTATATTATTCGATGAACGTGAGGTACTGTGGCGCGTGGCAGGAATTAAATAAAATATAAGAAAACTCCGGCTGCATCCCAAAAACTGGTGCTTTGGTAGGAGCTTCAAAACCAAGAACAAGTCCCAAAGGAATGATGCAACAATGCATCATCTTTGATTCCAACAAAATCGGCCAATCAAAGGACAATATTTAACCCATAGAAACCATTTTCCTTCTCTCTCTTCTTTCTCCCAAAAAAATGTAGCACTGAAATCATTCCACTGCCAATTCTCAAGCTGATTCGACCTAAAAACTATGCATTGAATCCTATCAAAAAACCTTGCCTGAATTTATTTTTGTATCTTGTGAAAGGATTTGTGTGTGTTTCTTGAATAATGTTGCATTGGGACATTAATAAATCTCAATTTCTTGGAGCCTCTATAAAGAGGCTCCCAGCCAGTCCCAAGCTGATCGTTGTGTTTTACTTTAAATTCTAATCACTTTTCTTTGTTAGGAAAATTTAATCCCTAACAACCAGCGGGTATTCCAAGAGTCAATTCACAATTTTGATTCAAGAACCTCGAAGGAATACCAATTATATGGCTTAAAAAATTATCAGGAAACTAAATCAGTAAAAAAAAAGAAACAGTCGCTAATGATATCTGTGACATAATTTAAACATCCTGTGATATCACTTGACAAGTGGTTTAATCTCAGTCACAGCATGATTCTTCAAATTGGCAGGAAGTTTTCATCGGTCATATGTCGCTTATACTGCTTCAGATTTCAGTTCGTAAATTTGAAAGCAAAGTGTGCTGGACAAATCCAAGGATATCTCCGAGCACTTCCAGATTGATTTAGAAATACTTCAGCCGTATTTTCAAACAAAAAATTATCAGATTCGGTTTTATCGTTCCATCTTATGACTGTTTTACTGTAATGAGTGCGACTTATTCGCGTGAATAATTACATTTTTCGCGCATGCAAACGCATGTGCGAGAATCCGAACAATCCCAATGCTGATCCATGTCAATTATCTACATGAGATGTTGCAATCCATGGAATGATTCCATATGAAGTGGAATTGAAAGGTAATCAAGCGTTCTGCAATGGTTGCTCCAATAAGGCAGGGCTTTCCAACCAGAGTTGAATGTTCCACTGGTGGCACCCATGCATCCAGCAGGTGGTACGCAAAAGCCAGTACGCCACAGGAAGTTTTTATTTGAAGCCCAAACGTGACCATTAGGGTTTTCGATCTATGCCACTGATGATATGTCGCAACCTTTTAGCGAGTAATACGAAAGCATTTACTGCCAATTCCTGAAGAAGAGAAGGGCACCTTGATTTTCGCAGATGATCATGAGCTATAAGGTTAATGAAGAAGATACCAAATTGTTGCAAGATTTAATGCAGTGTTTGCGGAAACTTCTGACAGAAATCGAATCACGGTCTGAAATGACCTCAGTTTGATTCCGGAAATGATGTAATGTAATACTCAAGTTCGGAAAGTTCAACTCAATTTGCGCTTCTTCTCATAGTTTCTGATCATCTTAATTTCATTTGACTGGTGGTCCAGGAAGGTGAAGAGTAATAGAAATTTAGCTTGGTGCTTTTCTGACGGAAGTGAACGACTAATTGGAGAAATTTTACCCTTGTCTACAAGTTCCGCATCCTGTCAACTCATTTACCCAGCAGTTTACAGTCGAGAATATCACCAAATTTACCTTCCCGCGATTAATTCTTTTTCTTCTCCAACATCCCGAACTCATAAACTCACTAATTCAAATTTTCTCCGGGTTCCACTAAGTTCGGCTTGAAGAGAGTTGACATTACCTTCATAATTTCTCCATGGGTTTTCAATTTTTTTTTCTTTCTTAACCTTTCACTGTTCCTTCAACAATTTCGCTACTCTTCAAATCAATGCTTCCTTTCAAGAACACATTTAAAGCAATAACGGTTCAATTGACGTACAGTACTTGAATTTTGATTCTTCTGTATGAAAAGGCATATTCTTCTGATAAGCCGTATGGCATTTTTTCTTGGAATAAAATTAATTTTACTTGTTGAAAAAAAACAGTATGAACGAAGTAATCATTTCTGTGACATGGTGAATCGTGGGCTAAATTAGCAGCAAATTGTCTTGCCCCGGGAATCGCAGCATTTGATGAAGACCTCTCCAATGCGCTGCGGATCGCTCGCGAACCATGAGAATGTCCCGTGAAAAAAAGAATGGAATCCCCCTTGACGAGCACTCGAGAAACCATGAGGGCAAGTGAGACACAGAGTTCGTTAATGGAACGAATGGATGCGGAGAGGCCTTTGGAGAAGGAAGAAAAAAAGTGCATAAAATCTGACGGCATGTCAGGCTTTAGTAAGCAGAAGGCGGAGTTTTCGGCTATTCGTGTGGCGCCAATGGCGCTGGGCTGCGCAGGATGAGGAATTGCCGTTGCCCTCCCGAGCGGGAGCCACGCGGAGAACCCGCCCTGGACCTCTTTGTCTCCGGAGCAGACGCACTGACGCAGTTCTCCACTCCTGCATTGTCGATTACGGTCCAGCGCGAAGAGCATTTGGGTGTTTTCATTCATTTGGTGTGAAAACGTCCCCGAGTGTCTACGTATGGCGTGAGGTCAGGGAATTTAAAACTGCTCGCTGATCATCACGCATGTGCGATTTACGCCGGAAATTAATCGAGGAGGATCCGTTCTTTCAGCGCGAGAAGCTAACCGGATGTGTTTCAATATGGCTCTTATCTGACTCCTCCCATCGCGATTCCTCAACGGATTTATCATTTCTTCGAGTGAAAATGAAGACTTTTTCAGATACTGAGCTTCCGAAGTTTGCTGCACACAAATGTCAACAGAAAAACATTATTATTTTACTTCCTGACTTAATCTCAACCAACCTAAAGGGATAGTATATTGCACTGATTGGTGTGAAATTATTTGTTGGCTTCGATTGCTCGCATTAATCAAATCCTGGTGTATTTGTGATCATCGTTCTGCGCGTTTAAGCAGTGGCCCAACTGAAAACAATTACACGGATATCTGTCGCATAGCAAATATTTTGATGATCCATTGATTGAACTCAATATGTACACATATTTGCGTGAATAATAATTTTATTGAAAATTCTAAAGCTCTCACAAACATGAACATGCTTTTTTTTCTGGAAGTATCCTCAGTTATGAGCATATTTTCGTATGATGGCCTTCGTTTTTGTGGCTCACTGTGTGTGGATTATATCAGACTAGAAATATTTTATACAAACCACTGAGCAGTTCGAAAGTACAGTATCCTCCTTCAGAGTTAGGAATTCTTGTACTCTTTTACTTTCAAGGATGCTAGGATTCTTATGGTCAATCACCGCTAAAAAGTCAATGCAGATTTTTAACCATTTATAATATGCTGTTACCACTTTCGATGAGAAAATGCCACCATAATCTCCAAAGTAATTATAACAATAAAAGGAATTTAATTCATGAAATTGAGGAAACGGCGGTTTTGATAGAAGCTATATAACTTTATGCTCTGTTATGTCGACCTAGAAGTCAAGATGCATGACAACTCATTCATTTAAATTCTATTCCACCCAAACTTTTCCCCGCGTAAATTTGAATGAAACAATTAATTTATTCCAGTTTGATTTATGTTCCACAGCTGTGAGAGTTGACTGTGCAGTGCTTACGCAGTGAATAGGTGAATTTTCTGGATCTCGAAGAACGAAAATACTGAGATCCATTTGAGGCCAATCGGCAGCGAAGTTCTTCGTGAGAATTCTTAGGTGAGTCTTTTTCTCCGTGTTTAGAAATATACTCCGCAATTCAGCACGTGCAAAGCGAATTCGTAAGCTTTTGAATAGAGGGGTGAATCCGCGGGCTTCAGTCCACCTCGGTTTATGCTGAACTTCCTCTGAATTTCGAATTCGCAAACGTTTTTTGCGAATGAGGAAAGGGATTCGACTTTCGTAGAGACGCTGTTGCCTGCGTCACTTTTGAGGCCTTGGGGGTTGCTTGCTGGTTGAGGAGGGGTCGTAGAATTATTTTTTATTTTTGTAAAACTCCGGGGAGGGGTATTAAGAAAAGAGTCTTAAGCCCTTCTCCAAGTGACAGTTGCTCGGAAAACATACGCGGCTATTATACTGAACGATGAACGAAAAAGGGGCGATTCTGAAAGCAGCAGGTTGCTGCAGTTGCGGGATAGCGTTTCAACCAGCTCCCGCGCACTGCTCCGCATTGTTGTGTCGGCGTTCGGTGTCATCCAAGAAGCTGAAATGCGTGTCGAGGGTGGCTAGAAGAGGCGACTTTCCAGACCACATTTGCAGTCGCCCTTGTCCTTGCGTGGGTGACAACCATTATTCCTTCGCTTGTGGCGGTTGTCAGCCGCTTCCCGGCGCTGACGAGTTGTTTTGCGCCGGGAACGCCGACCACTTCGTCGGTGACGAGCATTGAGGTTACCGGGGCGGAGGGACCCGTGGCGCTTCAACGTCGCCGTTTATGCTTACTTTCTGTCAATTTTGATGCCAACACGTTCAAATGGATCCTCGGGGGGATGACTTGAAAGGGATGATGACGAAAAGCAGTGGGTTTTCTTTCCTTATGTTTTATATATATTTTCTTCTTACTCTCCGTTTGCCGCGTGGTTCGGGGAGCGCTGGAGTTGCCGCACCCTGCTGTCGCGTTGCCGTGCAGGTGTTGAACACATGGGTCTCATTGCCTGTGACAGGTTCATTCACGAGGACGAATGCGCTGCGGTGCACCTCGAATCCAGCTTGACAAGTGCAATCGGCAGCGACGCGGGTTCCTCCATCTTCCTTGCCTCGCTTTCCCAGCTCAGTCTCTCGAGTCGTTAATAATGGCGATTCATTATTCTTCAGACTTCGTCTTCTATTGTATACGTTCACACTGCGCGCAAAACCTCCCCCTGAACTCACACGTGATTTAATCGTGGTCATAACCGTACAGTTTTCTTGAAAATTATAAGGAGTTTTTGAATGAACGCTGCAATACAAAATTTCATCATAACGAACTTAGATGAGGGATAAGCGACAAAGTAAAAATTATGTTCTGCTAAGACATTCTATGGGTAACAATTTATAGAATTTTCCGTTAAACCACAAATGTACGTATTTTTACAAATATTTTCTTACACGATCTTGTACAAATCCATGATGTGATCGAATCATGGTCATAATAACTGTAATCCTAAAAATGAGACTTAATTTTTTAATAAACGGTGCAGCTAAAATGTCATCACAATTAATTAGGAAAAACGTGCGAACAAATGTATTTCACACTGCTAAGATATTCTAGACCATCTAGAGTAATGTTTTTTTTAAACTTTTTTTAATTACTTGTTCAACCTTAAATGCGGAAATTTTGAATAATGATTTTATTACAGAATCGATGTCATTTGCATGGGGACATAAACAACATACCGTAGATACGGTATATGCCTCCTCCCGAAAAAAAAAAATCCGGACCATTTCCCCCGAAGTGTTCTGTTGAAAACACCTTTCGTTCACTTGCATGAACTATTACAACCAAACGAAATGAAACACATTTTCATGCATTTTCCATGAATTTGGATTAATGGTAAAGGTTAACAATATAAAGAAATGGACAACTTCCTCCTGATAGCGATACTCAGGGAACCGAAAAGTGATGATTTGTACGAAGGAAACCGTTACATTCGATTTGTTTTTATACGAAATCAAATGCTCTACTGGTTCCTGGGCCCGAAAAAAATTATCCGATCTAGCATACCGCTGTATAGATGAAATTCTCGAAGGGAGAGAGTCTATTACAATGCACGAGTCCCTGTCAACACTTGAAAATTGTTTCTTCTTCAGGGTTTCGATGGTTTCTAGAATTGAAGATACATTTTTGGTTTCAAAATCGTCCTCCATTGGAGCCGATCGGCTGAACTCAAGAGATTCCTTTGATACTGACCAAAGGCCATGTGGACGTAGAGTTACGCTGATAATTCATCGTAATTTTGTGCGCCCCGTGAAAAATATGTTAGAATTATGCGATAATTTTTCAGCATCGGGAGTATCGAAAAGATTTAAAAAAAAATACTGATGAATCCTTGTGATGTAGTGGCGATTCGGACAGGTGCCGGCGACAATCGGCGAATTCCAACACCTCTCACAGAAAAGAATGCACTGACGATGTTCGCAACATGGAACAAGAACGCCAGGGATGCGAGGAAAAGGGAATGAAAAAAAAGAGGCCAAGCCCGTTGTTAACAAATTGCAACAATGTTTTTGCGCATCGAATGACGTCAGGCGGACACTCGGATTTTTTATTCAAATTCCTTGGATTGTCGCGGAAACTGGTAGGGCGCGAAATGCCCTGTTTGTCGTCGGGGAAGGTGGAAAAAAGAGGGCCCTGGGGGGACTGCGGAGGGGCGAACGAAAAAAAAAAAATCGGCTGATTGCCCGGCTGAATATGTCAATGAATGTCAACTACGGGGGTGCAGAGACAGCCTGACTGAATCGCAGCTGCTGCTGCTGCTGCGAGCCTGCTGTGTGTACAGCGCTTTTGCCTTTCAGCGCGTGTGATTGAGCACGTAATGCCCTGGCAAATATCTCTGCCGGCGGTGTTATGAGCAATACGCTGAGAATGATGAACCGTGGTGCTCTACATTCCGATTTGCCTCCGCCGCCAGTAATTCATTCCGGTCTGCGTCTGGGCTTTCGGCAGAGGCGCAGCGTGATACGCTGGAGCGACAAAAGGCGCAGAGCGCTGTTTATAAGCCCATTCCGGCGCATTCATTCCTGCATGCACGCGTTCCATCTCTCTTTTGCCGCCTCTGAACACCTCTTGGAACCCGCCTTTTCATCTGCCCGCTCCCCGGATTAATTCTTCTACAAATTCCATCGAGATCCTTTTTGCCGAAAGCCCTTTTTCGCCTTTTATGCCGCGCGCTTCTAATTTTATTCATCGTAATGCTCCTAATTGTCAAAAGGCCTTAATGTTACCCATGATCGGTTCCGAATCGCATTCATGAACTCAAATGTGCCCACGGATCTTCCGGACATTTTCGTCTGTCCATGCACGTTTTCCTGCAACTTAAATTAAAGAAAGACCAGTAATTTCTTAAATTTATGTTTCCATAAAATAAAATAAAATAAAACGTTGGATCCGCGTCAACAGGTTATGAATCTGTCTGCGTTCTAAATTGCAGCAAAAACTTATGGTACACAAATTTTCAAAAGGGTCTTGAGTAGCATTCACTAGGATCAATTTTCTGCCTCGAACTATGCGAATTCAACAGCGAATCTATTTCAAAATGTGCTCGAATTCAAGGACATAAAAGATGGATTCGACGTTTAATTTGAAAAAGTTCCCATTTTTGTCTTTGTTGCAAGGATTTGCACGGTTGAAGAAATAATTTGAAAAAGCTATAAGTTCGTCGTGATATAATTGTAGGAATCTGAAATTAAAATACAAGTCGACTCTATCTTAGACGATTTTGTCTACAGCAATATTCGCCGAAAATTGCTTTTTGGTCTTCGTAGCTTTTTAACGACGCCTAAATGTTTTCAACAATGATCTTTTTGTGGGACTAATATTTTGATCACCTGAGTATCGCTGTACTGTACATAAAGAGTCCGCCTGCATTCATGAAAATTCGGAAATTTTTTCTTCATACAGTACTGTACTTCTTGCGGAGTTTTAGTTCACAAAAAGTAAATCGGCAGTGGGCCGTGAGTGTGCAATGAGAGGCGTTTTGAAGGTGAACAGACGACGATTTAATTGACAACAGAAGGACGGTGCTTTCTCGTCTCGCGAAATGTTCCCAGACGATGTTTTTCGTTAGCGTACAGGTGGAGCAAGGGGGAAAAAACAGGGAAGAGCGAGGAATTCTTGAAGAACCGAAGAAAAGCTGTTGCATACAGCATGGCATGAATTCGTTCGCACGTCGTGCGACGACCGGGGTCTCCTGAACCCAAGAATTGGGACCCCTTTTCAGGCGAAAAAATGCCCGACGTGATCATGTTGAGTGATAAATTTCGCATGCAAAATGACTTATTACCCACCTGGGCATAATCCAGCCTTTGTTGCGCTCTCAGGGGGACCAGGAAGGGCAAGAACTCGCCCAAAATACCGGAGTGTTGGGCGCTGACAAAAAAAGGGGGTCCACGTCTTTTCAACACAAACTTAACTATTTGCAAAAAATACCTTGCTAGATGAGCAAAGCTGATTATGGAGTGGCATTGTGGCACAACCGCACCCTTGTTCTAGGCGACCACAGCTTTGTTATGTAAGTTTTTTTTTTTTCATGGCTATCTTCGTTTCCATCGCTATTGTCGACGGGGCAATCAGCAACGAGCTTTAAAAAAAGAAAACGCGGAGATGAGCCGTTGTTGCTTTCTCATTCTTCCAAAAAATGTCTGCAAATTACTCAGCTCAGACCCACTGCCTCCTCCCAAACCCCACCCCGAGGGAACGACCCCCATTATGCATTTCTTTCCTGAGTTGCTCACATCTGGGGAATCTGTCAGACCTAGTCACATCACGGGTGATCGTCATTTCGAAAGAGCATTCGCAGCTGCCTCTAATTGATTCACATCTAGCTGGTGAATGAAATTTTCAAGACTTTTTGCGTTCGGAAAATTATCAATATTTTTTTGTTATACATTTTGAAAATTTCAAATGATTCGCGACATAGATTTCCGAGTTAAGATCAGCAGACGCAAAACTCCGGGGCCATGGAAGAGATTTTTTCCATGAAATGTCTGTTTTTACCTCAACATTAAAAAATGTATTTCCTTCATGCAGGTTTTAATAGACTGCTGTCATAAATTGAATAAATAATTCATTAACTCAATCACTAAATCCGAGATTTTAAAACAATTTATCATTTACAATGGCGCAGCCTATACTCAGGATTTCCATGCATAGACCACTGTGACTGAAATAATGAACCCAATAACGTACCATAGTCGAAATTATTTCCACGATTTGCGCTGATTTTTTTTTTACCAGGGAACATGGCATACATTGGTATTATTGGGAGAAGTTCCCATTGCAGGCCACTGAGTGTTATTGTTCGGCGACGAATGAAAACTGCTGCTGGATAGTTCACAAAATACACAATCCCCTGTATTTTTGCTCTTTTTGTTACCCAATGTTATCCGGTATCCATAAATTTTCCCTTTAGAAGATCAGGGCGCTGCTCGTGAGTTTTTGAATGGATTCGCCGTTAATGGGCGACAATTACATCATGCAAGGCCGAAATGATGTGCGGCTTTCAACGAGATAACTTCGCCAGGAGCACGGCGAAGAAGGAAGGGATCCTTGTTGACTCTCCGCGGAAGATTCGGACTTTGCCGAAGACAACGAATTCCGTCATTTCTCCGCTGAGACATCCCGGGAATGTGTTTTTTAGGTCGAGTGAGGCCCGTGGGTTTCCTCCGTGCCCGGCAGCCGCACGGATGGGTATTTCGGTTTATCATGACTCGGCAAATGAATGTCGGGATGAAGGAAGTGTGCACTGTGGGAGTGGCTACGCGGGTCCGAGCCCAGCAGCGGCTGCATCCGTGCCAAGCCACTCTGGCAGGTCTATATGATGAGCAAACATGGGCAACCGCGACGGGCAACCGCCTGGCCTCCTCCGCGGGCCGCGCACTCCAGCGCTCGCATTTGCCTCGGAACTGATGGGACTGACTGCATTCAACCAACCCCCTCTTCGTGGTTGTCTTTCGCAATCATGGCGGGGAATGAAAATCATCGGCGACCCCTCGAGTCATGGACCGTCAGCATAATTATGATTCCGCGGTCAGGTCAAATTTCTGCTTTACGAAGGGCTCGAGCCCCATCTGCCTAATTGGACTGCAGTACCGTTCGTTCTCACCACGCGTCGCGGATTCGTTCATTATGCCCCTAATTACCCCGGACACGAGACGTACGGTACTGTTTTTTTATTTCTTTGCGCGCGAAAGAATTGATCAAGACGCGTATTATTTTTTTTCGATGACGTCTTTCCAGCATCTCAAATATTTACTGTACACGAAGGCGTCGCAGTTTCGCAAACGAAGCGCACGTTTGTTTCTGAGTAACACAATTAAAAAAAATAATTAAGTATAAATTCAGTGAGACGAATCCTCATAAATTGTTCAGTTCAAGAGAATGTGAGTTAAAATCATGAGTTCGATAGGAATTGCTGAAGAAGATCAAGTCGATAAATGGCGGGTTCGTTGCATAAATGGATTCAACTAATTCAGAGGAACTTGGAATTGTTTGACAAAATCCGTTTTTTTTGGGCTCACGGACAAAAATTGAAATAAAATAAAATAAATGCGCGTCTTGTAGATGGCGTCCCAAAGTTGGGTGTTAACGACATTTGAACTTTTCTCCTATCTTAATAACTGCCTTGTTTCATGTAAATTTTGCCTCCTGAAATCTCGTGACCGCATGCGAATGTCTCCCTGTCATAATAATTTCCTGTAAGAAACAATAAAAATATTCAGGAATACAAAAGATTATTTTATTACAAGGAACTTTTTTTGAAAGATGATTTCATTTCTAATTTTGAGAATTTCAACTGCATCGATTCAAACCAGGCCGAATAATTGAATTCAGTACTGTATTAAATGTAAATTTTTAAATACACCCGTATACTGCCACTCAAATCAAGATAAACACGCGATAAATAAGCACCTGGTAAATAATGTACCCTAATTACTTTCTCTCAAAATTGAAAATAAATGTTACTGTATACAGTAACTCATTTTAAAATTCTCACGAGCAAGGCGGACGGTTTTGAAGTAAAACTCGAAAATTCACACGGCTTTTCCCGGCTGAACCAAGATGGAGACGAGTTAGTTGATTTGTTTCAATGTATTTTACGTCGAAAACCGAGCAACGCCAACGACCTTCGACTTCATCTCAAAACCTTGAGTAACTTCTTTGTTTCACAGTACTGTACTTTTACATTCTCAACTTTTCATCTGAGACCCAAAACGCACTGTTCCTGGTCAGTGCACCAATATGTTTGTCCAACAAAAATAATACTGTCAAATTGTTAGGAAGAAGGAAAAAGTTAGAATTACGAATCTGTATCTTTTGGTGTCTAAGGTAGTTGGAATGAATGATTCGGGGCTTCGTAGAGAAGTTGAATAAATTGATGTGGCTGTCTACGCCTGGAGAAGTGCCGCGGTGTAATTAAATCCTTTTGCGCCATGGCGCAGCCTAAAAAAAAAAAAAAGCCACAAAAAATCCCGATGTTCTTGTCAACATGACGTGGTCGATTTCCTTCACAGGTGAACCCTTTGTCTCATCAAAACATGAACTGAGGGCTCTGTTCATTTCGGAAGGACATGCTCCGAATTCCGCGAATGGTTTCGAATTAGTAACTTATCCGAGGACCCGTTCTTTGCTCGAGCGTTTCCGAATGCGAGATTAAACATTCCCACGGCAGCCCAGGTGCGACGGGATGAGATGACACGGGATTTAAAAATAAATAAAAACGGAAGAAAAAGGTGTAAAGCTGCTGTATATTCGTGCAGTTGCGGCAGCAGCTGAGGTGACACTCGACGGCGGAATGCGTTCGGGAACGCTTCCCCGAATAACTGTTTGTATTCTGGGTTCCCGTTGGAAAGAAAGCAACACGTGCATTTTCGTCGCCGGGGGTGCGAAACACTGCCATAAGTTTGTCTTAATGATAGGTGGTTGTGCTCAATGGGCTCTGCTGTCTTCGCCCCGTGCAAGGCCTCGTTCCCCGCGTCTACTAATGTACTCAAATAAAGATAAGTTGCCGAGTACCGGGTGCGCGAGTACATTTGTTTCCTCGCGCTCGTACCTGCGAGCGGAGGGGGGGACGCGCATCAATCCTGGCCCCCGCGTTTGCAGAGCTTTCCGGAGGGGGAATTCTGACACCTTTTGTTGCAACAACGAACGCTGCCTGGTCTATTATTCGCGGCCCTGATTACCCAGGTTATCAGGGGATACTGTTCCTTCCTTTCGTGTTTTCCATATTTTTCTTTCGCCAGCGTACCCCGTCGTCGAGTTAATGCCCCTCCAGTGGGTACTGCGAAGGGCGGCGTGTGTCACGTTGTCACTGAAGAACGCTTCAGTTCATCCCGATACACTTTTGATAATTAGGATTTTAAAAAGAGAATAAATAACTCAAATTTCTCAAATTACAATCAAACATGCAACAATTATTTAAACTTGCACATCCACCATTTCGCGACATGGACTTTTACTGTTTACAACAAATCCCACATTCTAATGCATTCTTCCTAGAATTTGCGACAATTTCAAGCAGAAATGCCGAAATGAGACACCCTCCCAAATAAATCTCACGCTTTTCTTGATGGAGTCTGATTAATGAATGTATTTCTACGGAATAATACAGTATTTGATGCTGTTTAAGACGTCTGTTCAAATTTTTGCTTTCTCAGGTTGAAATGCTCAGGAGACAGAAAGTTGAAAGATGCCTCATCACTGTGAACAGTTACAGTTACCTTAATTGTTGAAGAGGAATTTCTTCGATTTACGAAAGTGAATATGAAAAGAAACTTGCTTAAAGTCAGTTTGTAGATCTCATAGTATCATAGACATTCAAATATCCTGCACACCCCCCCCCCCCCCATCCCCCCAAATCGGGACGAAAACGTTGGGTGCACATCATACTGGATAAAAAAACTTCTCAGAAAGTTTACAATTTTTTGCATCATCCTTGGATCACATAATAACTTTTATTTAAACAATGTTTATTTAAAGATCATGACACAACTTGTGAACCACACCTCGTAGATTGAGGCAGAAATATTTCGCCAAGAACTTGAAAAAATATTTGCATTCCTTCCTTCGACTGCATGACGTAAGCATGCTACATGCTATAACATCTGCAGAACGATTTCTTTTTTTCTTTTAAATCCGATTCTGTATCCATTTATACTTTTTTTGTTTTCGGGACGGATGAAAAATATTTCCGGCTCCCCGTGATAATCAAGAATAAAAAAAAACACAGGAGCTTACTATTATGTTCGAAGGGATACTTCATTCTACTATTGTGACGCATCTTCTAACAGGTTGTGTGGCATCTCGAAAATTCTCGTCAGCGTTCAATAGGACTGCTCAAAGAAACATAATTGACAGAACGCAGTTTGAGGGCCTTGTTGAAACGCGGACAGATGCGCCGATTAAAGAGCATAAAGGCGTCATGACGAGGGAAGAAAGGAAGACGGATAAAAACATAAAGAAGGGAGTCTGGAAACAGGGAGAGAAGCACATCGCAGTTGATACCAAGGTGTCTGTTCTGCGGATTGGGGGCGTCGATTTTTGCACCTCCCGCTAATAACCGCGGCGGCGTTCGCGTCTTCGACAGTCGGAAAATTCCGCGGCTCGCAGTCGCGTCCCGATGCATGCAAATAGATAAAAACAAATCGCTTCGTCCCTGCTTCGCTTGCCAGAAAAATATCTCGCCTTTGTACCTAGGCGCTGCAATTAGCTCCCTTCGCTGCGGAATCGAGAGCACTTCCAGGCACAACACCAGCTCCACTTCTCTCCCCACGCCGCGTTTGTGTAACATCTCCATTGTGCCCATATTTCTTCCTCTTATTGACAGCTTCGCTCCGCCTTCGGATCGTTGAAATGCGTCGGCACTCTTGGGGATCCCATCGGCTTTGTTTTTGCTTGTCTGCGATTGCCGCATGCCGGAACTGCGGTTCAAGCAGCGAAGGCCGACCGGGCTTCGTTTCGAGTCCCACGACACGAGGCTATAGTTGCAAAAGCTTCGTTCACGCTGTCCGCCGTCGTTCGAACGTCCTACTTTGTAAAATGCATGATCTTGTCGCGCTTAGTTGCACTCCTGAGACGCACCTTACAGTTGTTAACGGATTGAGGAACTCATTCAAAATGTATCCGAACTGATCGAATTCTTTTTCGGAAATTCCCCCAGAAGTGGCTTCAAAATACTGTCGAAATTCTGTGGAACTTTGATTATGTGATGTACCCCCGCCTGAATATTCCCTAATCACCGCGATATTTCAAATGTGAATAGAGTTCCGAATCCAGTAAAAATAAAGTTTTCCTACCATGATTGTTTAAAGGGTTCAGTGCTTAAGATTCGATGATCTATTTTGAAAGTAGCAGAGGAGAGTAAGCTGTTGACTGAAGCATGAAAAAAATCAATTGACCGATTGTCTCAAACTTGAATTCAATGAAAATGTGTGTGTGTCTCTCTCTCTGGAAAAAGTAAAGTTGAACCTCGATAACTCGAGCCCAACTAAGTCGAATACCTCATCACGTCCAGTTTTTTTTTTTTTTTCGGACCTCTCCAAGTCGAACGTGAAGGAACCAACAAAAAAATCCAAATTAGAGAGGTTAGAGAAAACAGGGCTGATAATGCTCGGGACTAAAAAAAATTCGAGTTGGGGAGGCTTTTGACTTGAGGGGGTTCAAGTTAAAGAGGTCCGACTTCTTCACTTTCGAGGAACAAAAAATCTGCTTAGCGTCTTTCATTGGAAGGCGTCTTATATTCCATCAAACAGGGTTGACAAAATATTCAACCTGTCGGGATATCGCCGGAATCCCGCCAAGTCAACGTTGAACGCACAATCATCATCTACATTTATGCGTGCATGAGACTGGTAATGAAACAGGCAATGTTCATTGTGTTCCGCGCTTTTGTTCCAGACTCAGGTGTTTACGGGATGATGCATTAGGCGAATGCTCATTTCGACGGCTGTCGAATGAATGAGGAACGAGCACCAGCCGTATGGCTTTCTTTCTGGCATTGAATGGCGATGATGAGCTTGATCAAGTCACGCGAAAAATCGCGATCCGGATTGCGCCTCTCGCGTGGCATTCGGAAGCTGATAAAGGAAAGCAGTGTCCGGGATTAAAAGCTTTTCCCTCTTCCCCTTGAAAAAATCTGGACCGAAAACACATCACGCGAACCATTGCCTGAACGTAATCACGACGCGATTTGAATCGTAGATACACAGTAGGGGCGATGCTGTTTTTGTCCCGGGATCTGGTCTCTCCTTATTCGCAACCCCTATTGCACCCCCCTGGTATCTTCTCAAGAACAGATCGGAAAAAATCCCCTCCGTTGGTCCTCCCTTTTTAATGTTCAATGGCTTGCATTTTGGGGGTGCTGATAACATCCGCCTAGTGGACAAAATAAGCTTCCTTGAGTGGCAACGGGCGACGCTTTTTCAACAAAGGAGTGAGACAGAAAGAAAATGAGCGAGGAAGCATTGGCCATGAAAACGCACTGTTCCAGAAAAAAAAACTTGAGAATCATGGACGATAGTTCAAATCAAATTTCATCAATTGCACATAATCCTTCAAAACTGCGATCTGTTCATGAATTATCTCCTTCTTTCGCGCGCCAAAAGAGCAATAGTGAATTTTCAAATATTTGGATTTCAAAGTCTCGTGCTCGAAAGCTATTTGATAGAAATCAACAGAGAACATCTTTAGTACGCCTATTTCCTGTATTTAATACTGTATAACTATAGGAAATATAATACACTCAGGAATCCGAAGGTAAGCTGAAAATCAATCTGCCAGTAAAAATTGAATGAACACTTCGTGGGGTACTTATTGATCAATTGGTGAAATACTTTTTTTTTATATGTGGCAGGCATATTTAATCGACTTCAAATTCTTAACTGGTTTTCTGGTGATACATTTCATGATTCGCGTTGAAATTTCGACGCATGAAGAGCAGGATGAATGACTCACCCGGATCGTTCTACAAGTCCTAAAATTACTCATTTCAAGATCTTTTATCATTTTTAATTTTCAATTAAATTTAAATATGGTATATACCCGAGATTTGAAACATTATCTGAAATGTTGAAAAACAGCTGAAGTCTCATCAGCTCAGACTTTGTTGGACCTTTTCAATTTTTCAGTGTCGTACATTCGTTCTGAAACATACTGTATTTCAGATTTTTTATAATCTATACTGCAGTGTTCCCCAACCTTTTTCGGCTCGTGGACCAGGAAATTTCGATAAAATCTTTCGTGGACCGACAGATTTTCATAAACATTTTCTGCGGACCGGCAACGTTCTAAACAATTTATTTATGACCAGTAGACATTTTTCAATTTTCAGCCATACAATCCTCAAAACAAAACTCTTGATGCAAAAATTACTGTAACTCAAGTGCCAATGAAGCAGCTATATAGGATAATTTCCTGAAAAATAAGAAGCTTGGTTTCAAAAGTGGTTTCCCAGATCTTGATATATTTCAGCAGGTGAAAATATGTCTGAATAGGTATCAGGAGAAAAGCCGACTTTTGTTTTTGTCAGATAATAGTATCAACTGCCATATACTGTATTGTCTTTCCAAAATTTTTGATTGCTATAGCAGGCTGTATGATTACTTTTTATGAATTTGTTATGTAGAAGAAATTTTCATGCACAGCAGAAGACCGGCAAAAAAACTGCTGCGGACCGGCGCCTGTCCGCGGACCCCGGGTTGGAGAACACTGAATCTATAGGCCCTCATTTTGGCTTAAAATTTCCAATTTTTTCTGCTTATACAGCATCCCCCTGGGATTGCCACCTATACAGAACGTAGGGTGCGACATATACTCGCGTAAATACGGAAATGGCTGGTTTGTAGGCGTCAAGGCAATACTGTACGTACGTATGCAATGCGTGGAGTCGGGTTTGAAGTTGACAGAAATGCGGGGATGTCGCATCGCTAGTCGCATTATGACTAGGTGACTGCTGAGAAGCCTGCGTGAGGTTGCGGTTCGCACAAGCTATGCGAGATGCGTGAGGGATTTCTGAATCCGTTTTTCCGAGAGAACACTCAGCTGCGCGTTTCCATTCTCTTCCCCCCTTTCCGTCACTATTTTTACGCATTTTCCATTCTCTCGAGGAACACGGTTGCGGTTTGCGGGGAACCCACGCCTCCGTTGCATTTCCTGTGTCAAAAACCGACGCGGACGTCAACCTCATTCTCGACTGGTGTCGGACGGCTAATGTTTTCGAGCACCGAAGACGTTTAGGCGAACGGTTCCGGAATACACGCAGTCGAGTGCGATTTGCAGAAGACCTCCTCGATTCACATCTGGATGATTCTAATAACCCGCGAATTGCTGCGATGCGGAAAAATTTGATGCTCCATTCCTGTGAGGAAAACTAAACTCATGAAGGCCGACGCGGCAAAATGCCCGATGCATTCGTGAACCAGTCGCAATCGCAATGGATAAAATAAACGTTATCAAAATAATGTCTATAAGGTTGGAGCCGACATGCACTTTTCAGATGGAGAAAGAACTTTTCTCAAGTTTGGAAGTAAAGAAGAAGCATGCTTAATTTTTTTTTTTTGCTGCTCACTGTTTCTTCGCTGAAAAATAATTCGGCCAAGTGTAAAAATCAGCTGCTGTATATAGTTTATAGGATTGAATACAAATACTGTACATGTACTGCCCTCATTCAAATATTGCATAGGTCAAAGTTTTCTGTCCAGAATTTCCTATTTCTTGCGGCTTCAATAGGGTTTTCTTCTGAGATGACTGTCCAGAATGCGGATTTGAATCCTGCGACTTACGAGTAAACTTGCTGACGGCCTACAACGAGCATTCGAAATATATACAATATACAGTATATATATACTGTATTAGAGAATCATGCACAAAAATGATTTACAGCACTTTCCGAGCAACTAGTTGATGAATCAAGTTGAATTTTTTATTTGATTCTTTGGATTTGATTTAACCCGGGCTTAAGTTCGATTTAACGAGCTGAAAAATGTATCGTTTAAAATACTTTAGGTCACTAAGAAAAACGTATTTCACTTACGAAGTGTACAGTAGTGTTTTGAACAAGCTCTGCTTTTGAAGAATAACGTAACTGGTTGCTCGCATTTTCGAAGAAAAATGGAGCAGCAATTTCAAAGTTTTCTCAAATTCAAATATTTTAAAGTACTGTACTGTACTGTATTCGAATGTAGCGTAACGGAAAGGCTACCCCACTTCCACTGCGCAGTCATCAAATTCCTTAAAAAATTACAAAAAGCTTGCATTTGTCGAATTTCTAGATTTTATCAAACTCTTTAATCGGAAAAATTTAGTATAGAAGCATCGGCTTGCAATTAAAAACACCCCGATTAAACCTTATGGTTTCCAAGAAAAAAATGGATGATTGAAATTTGTCGAATACGCTAGCCATTAGCGTCAATGAACCCAGTGAAATCATGTTGCTTGAAGATTACAAAGTTGAAGCAATCCGATCGAAATCGTGCTGACAATGAAGGAATAAACAGAACCGTGAGACCCCATAGCTCACCAGGGAAGTCAATACCCCTCCGGGGAATCTTTCAAATTCCACGGTCCTCCGAAGTAATCTGATATTGGGACACGGAGAAGTTCACACAAGGGGACCCAGAAGCTGAAAACGAGGAAAGCTAGGCAAAAAGAAAAGAAGAAAAAAAAGGAGAGAAAAAAAAGAAGAAGCCGGGGCTGACTCAATAAATTGCGAAAGCAAGTGCCAGAGAGCAGTTCCGTCCTTCTGATCAAACAAACACAAAATTGGCTCTCCGGACTTAATTTCGCGCGGCAGCAAAGCTCGTTCGGCATTCGAATTACGTACCAGAATGAAAGCTTTTTGCGACGCGTTTTTCCCCCGGAGAACACGTGTTCAAAGCGAGTAAAGTCGTCCATCTGCCGACGCGAAAAGCATAGTGGACTGGAAACGCATTGAATCGAAATGAGCGATGAAATCTATGAAATCTAGTGCAGATAATTTCTTCCGGCACCCAAGCACAGCATATGATGGAATAATCCACAGATGAAACTTTTTTTCTACTTATCTCCTCAGTTCCGCGAAAAACAAATTAGGACTGGATAATACACTTCCAAAAATTAATTTATTTATATCTCCCGTGCGTTTGGAATCCTCCCATGAAATGTGATTGGTACACATTTTTAATCAAAAATATATCGTTTGATTTGAATAATCAAGTAGATCGAGTTCTATTACTGAAAATACAAAAGATGACTGCATGGAAAAATCCCATGAATTCGGAGACTACAATGTTTTGTCCATTTTGAAGCGAATTTATCTGTCACTGTTTCCGCGGAGGTGCCGAATGAATTTGAAAGAGATGAAGTGTAGCTTACATCCGGACTGCCTGAATTCTTCTTCTCTGTCCTGTTTTTTTTTATGATTCCCGGGAGGTAATTAAAGAGTCGGGATGATGAGTGTGTGCCGTAAATCGAGCCGGGACAAGTTTTCACAACGCCCCATCTGTCCGTTTGCTGTGTTTGCCCGAATTTCCCGCAAGCACGGGGTGTACATTCTTTCCCCAGAGCCAGCAGTAATACAGCAGTACAATATAGTGGTGGTGGTGGTGGTAGTAGTAGTAGTAGCAGCAGGGTAGAAAACTTCTGCCCGACCGAATGGAGCGTTAATTCGCCAGCTCGCGAGCCCGTGTGCCTTGTCCTCGGGCCACCGCGGCCGGCTCCCGATGACCAAACAACTCCGTGTTGACGAGGATTATTCAGCAGTCCTGACGGTGTCATTTCTCCATCTATCAGGCCGGGCAAACATTATTTCCACGTTTCACACAGGGAATGCCAGGAATGAACTGATCAAATTTTGGCCGCACTCCATCAACCTGGGAATTCATTTCACTGCACGAATGTGCCACCGTGTGCACGCCTGTCCGTACAGTCACGGTGTTTTCCTTCGGAGGCTCGACCCCGAGCTCGGGGGAAAAATAAAATCTCCTCGCCCTGCTCATGGGTCCGCATTCGCGTCGTCCACTAAACAAACTCTCCGTGCTCGACCCTCCGTTTGCAGTATCATGCCATGGCCTCGCATCTCACCCACGTTTGAATTGATGGATGGAGAAATTCGCCGACTGGGTCAAACGCTAACCATACTTGTCTTCAATCGTTTTTCGATGTTTGCCTTTTATATTATAATCGCGAGTTGGATTCAGACCCGAGAGAGAGAGAGAGAGGGGGGGGGGGTCCGAATCCGTCAAGGCAGAGCAAAGCGAACCCATTTGGATTCGAAGTACGGCGGAGGTTCTTTGGAAAAAGGACTATGGTCATATAGGCTTGGATAGGAATATTTTCACCCACCGCTATGGAAATCCTACCCAACAAATAAATTCTCACAGGCAGAAAGTCATTAGCCAATCATTAAATTTTTTCGAATCATCTTCTCTTCAATGTTAAAATTCAAGTCCTCTGTCTTTCACTGATGATCTGAGCTTGTCGTAGTACAGTAGGAGTTCAATTATTCGATAATCAAGACCACGGGTAATTTGGATAAACAAATTCTGGGATGGTCGAATGATGGCTAAGTTCTCGTGCATGCGAAAAGTATTCATTTCATTCCTGATAAAGCAGGTACAGTATATCCTCCAAGTAGACACAGCGATCAGCACACTTGAAAGTGTGCTGATCCCGATTTGAACTGTTTCATCGCGCTTGAAAATGAAACTGGAGTTTGGAGAGGATGAAAAATGTATCCTAGTTTTCCGTGGATATGCAAGTAAAAATTCTGTTCTCGTTCATTGTGAGCAGCGGAAACTTGATTATTCATGCAAAAGGCACTTTTCCTTCTGCAAGCTAATTTAAATTTCACAGATGACCGGAAAGAGCTGATCGAAATTAAATTCCACAATGGCCTGAATTATTCAGGATCAACAGGACAAAGTGTGAATAGGGAAGCACCCATTTGTGATTTGTCGACCGAAACGGCAAGGTGCGACATTGAAGCCTGATGATTGATTTGTTCGCGAATCAAAGCGCCCATAATCGAACTTCTTGAATTTTTTTTTACGTCTGAGGATATATTCGGAGTTTATTAGCAAAAAGGGCTTTTAATTTTCAGGTGCATGCTGGAGAAACTCGTGAACCAGAATGTGAACACTATTCGTTAAATCCTCAACTACGCTTGAATACCTTCGCGTTAACCTCTTCACCGGGAATCCTGACCGTCAAGACGTTTTCTGAACTCAACTGAGCACAATTTCTCATTCCTGTCGGGTCTCGGGTCGTTTCCTGTTCTCTCTCCGAGTGAAATCCTGGCCGGAAAGAAAACTGGGACGCAGAGAAAATGCTTTATCCCGAAAAAGAGAGCCGGTCGCATAATGGATGGATCCCTCTGCCTCACTAGCATCAGTCAACGTGCGCAACTGTGCTGCGAAAAACGCGGGTGCTATTACGATGAGGAGGGAGAAAAATTCCACAAGAAAAAAGGTTTTCGAGTTTGCTCGATTTCCACCCCCCCCCCCCCCCCCCCCCCCCCCCCCCCCTCNCTCCCCCCCCCCCCCCCCCCCCCCCCCCACGCCACCGTTCTGTTCGCCACCGTTCGGGGTTTTCCAAATAAAGGGGGCTTCGAAATGCATCGGGATCACTTTCGCTAATGAGATACGTGTTGTTGTGACTTGACCAATACTCTTCCTGACTCCGTGGTTCAAACTGGAATTTCATGCTTTATAGTATACAGTACTCCGGAAGCGCGCTGGGACCTCCGTGAATGCCCTATTGAAACCGATAGTTGTCGATTTTAACCGATATCGCGAAACCGAATCCGATCTCATTCAAGATACAATATAAGAAAACATGGTTTAGGTTTACGCGGTTCCAAGACATTGATGACTTGTGACAACACGCCAAGGCTTTGGCATCAAAAGGATTCTCACCTTGCTTCTGTTATTGTCGAAATTTTTTCTTATCTACTTCATCAAAATTTAGTATATTTCTCACACGATGACACTTGTACTAAAAGTAAGTGATGATGACAATCATATTGTAGTACAAATTTTCATCGTTAATCAAAATCAATTTTTATCTTTCTTTGAAAAATTATAGGCAGAATACAATTTCATTCTGTGATCACTAAAGCTGAAACACAATACAAATTCAGTCGCAGAAAAATGTGGAATATCGAAGGAAATTTGTGGCTAGCGCATGCGTGAAATTAAACTGCATTCCATCTACGATATTTCATAGAGACTCGAATGGTTTACAAATGAAAATTTCTTCGACAAAAACATTAAGAAATATTTCAATTAAAACCAAGAAATCACCAAAAGAAGCGTTTCCAGAGATATTTTCCAGTCATTTTTCTGCAAATTTCGTTCCGATCCGCTTGATAGGCCTCAAATTCTGGTAAATGCAGACTATTCCAGAATATTTTGAATTTCTGCCGCACAGGAGGTTTCAAGGTATATTTCGAGGAAATAATTGCTGGTTATAATCCCTGTAATACGATTTAAAACTGTTTTATCTGCTTTTGTGGCAGATCATATAAAAATTGAATCATCACCTGATGGGAGGCAAACGTTTTCGGAGAAATAAGAGTGAACTTGATCCAACCGTTATTGAGTGATTGACTGAAAACCCCTGGAACTATAATGTATTCTAGCATCAATAGATAAAGCCATTTTTTCTGATGGGGATTTATGTGGCTTCCTTCGAATTATGGGTTCTAATTTTAGCGCAAGGGTTATTTCAATCCGACATTGCGAACTGTGTGGTGGGCCAGACGTCAGTCTCACAACGTTGACTGAACACCAAGGAAGGGTCTCGCAAACATATCGACCACGAGTTGCTCGTCAAACGATTTTTTTTTTTTGGGTAGCGGAAGCAACCACAAAGACTGTCGTTTCTTTTGGCGTTTGGGGGGTAAAAAAAAAGAGTAGTAAGCCTGTTTGTGCATTTGTTTGATCAGCGCCTCTCAAGGTTAACCAAGCGTCCCCCCTTGGTCGACGTTGACAGGTTCAACAGGAAACTGCACAGGCCGTACAACGGTCTCGGGGGGGAAATTAGCCGCGAAAAAAGGGGGTGGCAGCAGTGGCATGATTCCCTGGCTACAGGGTTTTTCGCACGCGGCAAGTTGACGGATTTATGCGGTATTCCACCCCTTGAGTCAAGCGTGGAGATCTGGAGGTTGTTAGCACTGAGTCGTTCCTTGAGAATCGTGCTCAGCCAAGGTTGTGTGAATTCGAACCTTTGAGGTCGGACGTCGGACTCCTTGTGTGCGACATATCGCTGCAACCGCTCTTAAATAAATAAATAAATAAAAAACGATTCTTGCATTCATTGCTTACACTTTTTTTTACTGCACCTCATATAATTGCATCTTTGTCCCATTGAAAGATCTTCATGATTGTTTCCCCGAAATTTCTCAGAAACCTGGAAGAAATGATCGGTTCAGGTGTTTAAAGGCGAATCAATAAGTGCGCGCTTCGAAAGAACAGTATCGGAAGCTCATTTTCTCGACTACTCCGTCGGATGATCCGAAAATTTCAAGACACAATTTGAAGATTTTCAAAAACTCTGAAGGATGATCCGAACATTTTAAGATTTGCTAAAAACTCTGAAAATTTACCAAAATAAGGAAATCCTCACACATTCTCCTCCGAAGATACCCCATTCATCACAAGCTTAGATTATCGAGCAACGTCCACTCTGAGAAAGCGGGATGGATTTTGGGATTCGAGATATTTATAGCATGATGTGCAATACATATATAGCATGACTCGTATATAGCCTGATGTTCAAAATATGTTCGGATGAATGTGGGCGGGGACGGGAGGGGATTGGGATGTGGGAACATTTTTTGAACCTTGTGAACGCTGAAAAGCGGAAATTAAAGCTTGCTGTTCAATTCAATTCAATATAGCATGACAAATTATTGTAAAACTCCACATTATTGTTCAGTTTTGATGCGAGGATTAAAAAAAAACGAAAAAGAGCAAAGAGCAACAAACATTTGGCTGATTCAAGTATCGATTTTATCGCATTAATTTCAGGAGACTCACCTTTCAATCTTTCGATTGAAGACAATTTTTTTCTCTGACTTTTTTCTCGGAAATTTTTTCTATGAGAAAATAGCAAAGGCACGTCTCGAATTCTTGACGATACTCTTGACCTTCATGACCTATCTTGGAAACATGATATTTGCGGCCCACGAATGGCATTCATGATCTGAAAAAAATGAGATAGCTGGTTGTTGATAAATACGGTATCGCACACCAAATTTAATAGAATAAAAATGGTTTGTACAGTTTCTCAGAAAGGCTCAACAACTGGTGCGCAGCTTTTACTCGAGATTGAGACATTGAGATCAAGTGGGTGCTTCAACTTCTTGTTTTTGCTCAAAATGGTCAACCAGAGATAAAAACCGTGCGCTGCTGTACTTGTATATATCCGCTCGTAATATAAATATTTGCGTATAGTGTGTAATATTCGTCGAGTCTAACGCAATACAGTAGAAGATTTCGAAATCGAAATCGAATTTCTCTCTTGATTTCGATCGAAAGTAATCTGGAACGGCTTTCCGCCACAGAAGAAAGCGATACAGTGCCTGCAAAACAGTTCTGGATGCTCTGAAATAATTCTGAAGAGCTGCTTTCTCATCATCCAGCATGAAATGCGCGAGTCCTTCGATGATCAGAGAAGAAGCTAAATGTGCGGCTGCTGGGATGTGAATGTGATTAATGCTCTCAACTCGCACTGAACCGATTTATCGTCACCCTATTATTTTGGATTCTCAATCGTCACCCCAGATACTCATGCTGATTTGAACCCCACGACCCGCGTCTCGAAGCTTTGCAAACCCTTGAGGTCTGACGTTTCTGCGTCACCGGCGACGCTGCGCCGGGGGTGGGGGTTGAGGCAGAGAAAGAAGGGAAAAAGAGAAAATAGAGAAGGAGAAAGAGAAAGAGCGAAAAAAAAGCTTGTCAACTGGAGTCGTTTTCCCACGCCCACGCTTTGCCCCCCTCGGATGCACGATTGTGTTTTCGCATACGTCTTCGCGCCGCTGTTTGTTGCTCCACTGACGCTAGTGAGGCTCACGAGCCTTCAGCTGCGACACGGCGTTCCGCGCCTTATTGCAACGGAAACCCCCTCATCTCTGAACCAATTTTTGTTTTTTTCTTTTTTTTTTGGGGGGGGGGGGGGGGATTTGTGTGGAATATTCACGACTTGCTGAGGTTTATAGCTTTGAAATCATCCGCCTGCCGGGATCTTAACGTCACTCGTGCGTCATCGGACAAGGGAGGGCAAAAGGGTGAGGACCCGTTCCTCAACCTGATGGTTTCTGGGGAGGAGAAGGTGACGTTCTCCCAACCCTGGTTGTGGGTCCTTTGCATATTTTTTTCTGTAATACAGTATTAGGGGGGAGGCAACGATGAGAGCAAGTGTTTTAATACCGCGGGTGCTCTTCTTCACTCCTGTCGTGACAACTGAACACACGAGCAAGCAAATTTGAGCTGAGCATCAACATTGCTCATAGATGTGCGTGAAAAACCCCAATGTTGTCTACATGCTGAAGAGTTTTAAAAGTTTGAGGAAATTTCGTTATTTGCGCTATCCATGTTCGCAACATCAGACTGGATTTGAAACTGGAGAGCTGAAATTATCTCAAAAATTCTCTCTCCTGAAGGACATAAATTCGACTAAAGCGAATATTATTTGAAATGCTTGAAAAAAGGCGAGATTTTTGATTGATTTAGAAAATGGCGCTGATTATCTGAAAAAAATACAAGTGAGATACAAAACATGTCCATGAAAATATGAGGGACAACTTCAGTACGTTTAACAGCGTCGAATGTATTCATTTTGAACGTGACGGGTCGATGTACTGTACTGTACTGTATTTATTTTCCTTTCGAAGCTCATTTTTTTCACGATGAATATTGCTTTCTTTCTGCGCTATTTTCTTAAAACACAGAAACTTTCTCCTGGAAAGATGATCGGTTGAAACGAATCTGAAAATTTTCAATTTAAAATGAAAGAATCTTTCAACATCTTTTTTTGTTTGAACTTTGGCGTGATAACGTGTCAGAACCTATGAAAGATGGACCTCAAATCGATATACAGTACTGTACCGCACAGTGAAACGGCGGGAAGCTCTGTTCTATTAATATAAAGGAATTAAAATTATTCAAATTCCGTCTTACTGGCTAAATAATTTCTTGACTGCGAAATTCCACAGGTTTATCAAGGACAGCTCATTTTTAGTAGGCCAGCGTATTCAGCTTGAATACGTAGATATTAAAATTGTTTAGGAAGAAAATGACAACACGTTTCAAATGTGCGTCGCGGACAACAGAAGTAAGTCTAGAACAAATCAATGATTTGGGGCAATTATCCGGAAACGCCTCTTTCTTGTCCAATTATAATGAAGACACGTTTGAATTAATACTGTTGCAATATAAGTTGTAATGCACCTATTGGATCACTTCATAGGATTCCTACTCGGGGAAATGAGATAATTTTTCCAATTGTTAAAAAACGGACACTTTTTATTGCTCTACTTCGCACTCACATTGCAGACAGAAGAAAAAACAACAACACTAATATCCTCGCACATGTGCTTCCAATTGCGCCGAATTTTCTCGGCAAAGCCGCGCCGTCGATCAGCATTTCATCTCCGACGATGCATCGCGACCCGACCAGTCACCAAGTGACAGCGCCGGGAGCGGCGTTCATTAATGACCCCGCTATAGATGGAAAAATTTGCATGATCGAAAGGAAGAAGCTTCTTTCATGAAGCTGTTTCTTTGTACTGCTCGAAGTGCAACACGCGCGAGAGATGTTCATTCATGACGCTTTGTACTTCGCTGTTGACCCTTTTCCACCGATGCGTGAAGTTGAGTACAGTACTGGGAACGGCTGGCGGCCGAACTCGGTTGAAAGGAACTCGATGTACTCATATACCCGCTATTTCCTTTGTTCCCAAAACACAGGCACGGATCAACAGAAGTGGAGAACGTTTGTACGGCTCTTATACTGAAATCCTGCGAGTGTAAATTTGGGGCCTTTGCGCAAGATGCTTCTTTTTTTTCATGATACCTGTATATTATGTTTATCTCTCTATATCGACTCGAATGTTTCGTATGCACACAGGAGGATCATCTTGGAAACTTCGACAAACGCATCTTGAATTTTATCCTTGAAGCGCGATGGAAATCAAAGAATAAGCTGTCGAACAATGCAGAAATTATAATTGTTGTGAGCCATTCCGTATAGATAAACGCTAAAAGACAAGACAGATCCTTGTAATGTGCAAGCTGTAAACTTGTAAAGTATTCTTTCTTGAAAGAACTGGTAAGCACCAACAAATTTGACTCACGAAATCCATACCGATCGATATCCACACGTTATTGCTATGTTTTATAAAAAATGATTCTTTGATTGTGCACTGTATCCGGCACGCTTGAGAGCTTCTGCATCTTGCGGGTTGAGCAAATATTTCAATTCTCTCTATCTGCTCAATTCAAAATCCTATCAAGACAAGCTCAGGATGCGGCAGAGGAACACTGTCGATGACGATTTTATAGTTCCGAACTTTGTGTAGAAAGCTCTACGACGGCATACGATTATGTTTATTTGGAAGCTGATTCTCATAGCCGCATGTCTAAGTTCGTGAAAAATCCAAAAGATTACGCAGTTGATGATGGATTTCATATTGTATATGTACTGTACTCGCATTTAAATATGATGTTTTCACGATCGAAGCTTAAGCTACTATTGGCTTAGATTTCGCCTCGATTTTTTATTAGGAGGATTTAGGAACCACTTTACTGGTCTCATTTTTCGTCGGCAGATTTAAAGCCAACTGCGTAATGAGGACAAAGTTTCGTTTGATGGAAACTCATTCTCTTAATGAGACTACTTCTGGGCAAAGAATCGATTTTCTAGGTTCTCCTTGCAAAGAGAAGCTCGGAATCGGATCCAGGCGACGAGGATTTAAATAATAAAAATATAAACATCTGGACTGCTTGCTTTCTTTGTTCCCACATGTTCTAGCAACATTTACAAGTGTATTCGAGGAGAATGCTGCAGTGACCTGTACAAATTACCTCGATTTCCTTGCTCACCCCACCCCTAGAAAAAAAGGGCATGTTTGGTGGTGAACTGCACATATGCTATCCACAGTTTTTTTTTTCGGCGCCAGCCATTGCCTTTGTTGTTTAATTTGCTCAGCTTTGTGTCATGTTGTTCTCGAGGCTTTCTGTTTGCAGTAGAGCTACTTTTTATGCGAGCAAATATTTCCGGACAGCTGTCGCGAAGTTCACTGAACAGCTGTATCTTTTCAACCGTAAAAGCCAATGAAGAATCTTCGTCGACTTATTCTTGCCGTAGACGATTTCGAATTTTGCATTCAGCGAAATCCTCTTGTTTAAATGAGAAAAAAATCATCTCAGAAGCTCAGATTTTCATCCGGAAGATGAATCGAGGCATTAGTTGAAGGCACGTCGATTCAAAAATGAATATGTGCTGTCACTGGCCAAACGAACAAAATAAATTAAATTAAATGACCAGAATTAAAAAGCCAAGTCCGCTTAATGTACGTAATTAAAAATCACTGTTCATCGCGTATTTTCATTTACACGACTTTAACTGAAGAGAAACCCAATGGAAGAATCATGATTACAGTTTCGTAATAAAACTACAGACCTAAATGAGCATACAAACTGATAATTTATCGGAAATAATAGACCAAACTAGCGCAGATTGACAAACTCGCTTTGAGGCCAACGTCTGCAGCGATCAAAGGGCAGAGAAAGGCATTTCATACTATATGGAGGTAGTAATTTTAAATTTTATGCTACGTAAATCAGTCTTTTATGTTCAATTGTCACTACATACATGACCTTCGAGACTTCACTGCATCTGATACTCAAATATCTGTCGTAAAGGCTAAACACGAGATTTGAATGTTATGTTTTGCTCTGCTGAAAACAAATGAATGAATGGTCTAAAATGACGCAAATGTTTTATCCTTAGCATCCATTTTGCGTTGCCCTTTTTGTCATTTCAAATTTTAGGACAAACCTGATGAGTGAGACCCCCAATTGCGGGCACCTCGAGCTGCGGACAATTTGACACAGAGACACTTGTTTTCCCATAAAAATTAATAAAAAAGGCCCAAAATGAGGACACTGATGGACAGCTGTCGCGAAGTTCACTGAACAGCTGTATCTTTTCAACCGTAAAAGCCAATGAAGAATCTTCGTCGACTTATTCTTGCCGTAGACGATTTCGAATTTTGCATTCAGCGAAATCCTCTTGTTCAAATGAGAAAAAAAAATCATCTCAGAAGCTCAGATTTTCATCCGGAAGATGAATCGAGGCATTAGTTGAAGGCACGTCGATTCAAAAATGAATATGTGCTGTCACTGGCCAAACGAACAAAATACATTAAATTAAATGACCAGAATTAAAAAGCCAAGTCCAATTAATGTACGTAATTAAAAATCACTGTTCATCACGTATTTTCATTTACACGACTTTAACTGAAGAGAAACCCAATGGAAGAATCATGATTACAGTTTCGTAATAAAACTACAGACCTAAATGAGCATACAAACTGATAATTTATTGGAAATAATAGACCAAACTAGTGCAGATTGACAAACTCGCTTTGAGGCCAACGTCTGCAACGATCAAAGGGCAGAGAAAGGCATTTCATACTATATGGAGGTAGTAATTTTTAATTTTATGCTACGTAAATCAGTCTTTTATGTTCAATTGTCACTACATACATGACCTTCGAGACTTCAGTGCATCTGATACTCAAATATCTGTCGTAAAGGCTAAACACGAGATTTGAATGTTATGTTTTGCTCTGCTGAAAACAAATGAATGAATGGTCTAAAATGACGCAAATGTTTTATCCTTAGCATCCATTTTGCGTTGCCCTTTTTGTCATTTCAAATTTTAGGACAAACCTGATGAGTGAGACCCCCAATTGCGGGCACCTCGAGCTGCGGACAATTTGACACAGAGACACTTGTTTTCCCATAAAAATTAATAAAAAAGGCCCAAAATGAGGACACTGACTCGACGTAGGGACATTTTGTTATATAATTGCAAATATATTTCAGGTCAAATTACAAGAAACAGATATTTCCAACCCTAAAATTGATGTAAGAAAAGTTCTTGGGCATTTCTCTTACTAATTTACCATTCTTAATAAAAAAGGCCCAGAATGAGGACACTGACTCGACGTAGGGACATTTTGTTATATGATTGCAAATATATTTCAGGTCAGATTACAAGAAACAGATATTCCCAACCCTAAAATTGATGTAAGAAAAGTTCTTGGGCATTTCTCTTACTAATTTACCATTCATTTAGCTAATTTAAAAAATCAACTCCAGCATAGATGAATTTCCTTCTTTCTTTTTCACTTGAATTTTATTTTTACACAGAATGCCAACATTTCTATGTACTGTACAGAGGTATTAGTATTCAATTCCCCAAATGTCCATACTGTATTGTGTTGAAATATATTGATTGCATCAGTTTAAATTGGGAGACAATTATTATTTTCACTGTATTATGGTGGGTATTTTGTACATAAAACACCAATTAAAAATTATCTGATGGAAGTCTAAGAGAAAATGAGACATTTTGGGACATTTCGACTTATTTGGGACCCTCTTGATGCACCAATTACGTCCGCATCTCGGGGTATCACTGTACTTCTTGAATTCTTAAAAAAAATTACGTGTTCGGCTGAGGTTTTAAACTCTTTTATGAGTTGTTGTCATCAGTACTCACGCTATCCACGTCATTTTGAAACCATACGCCGGGTCCAAAATGAGCCTGAGCACGTTTTTGTGGTTCCAGCCAGACGTTATACGAAAAGTCTCTTGCTTGGCGATCAACCATGGATTCCGAGGACCTAAAGGAGGAAACCGGGTTTCCGGCCCGTAGTGTCCAAGGTTCCGCGCGGGGCCGAGTGATTTATCTCACTTGCTTCCTGCTCCAAGGAGAATTCGGGCATGTGTTGCACTCGCCTGGTCTACGGAGAATGGTCTCTGGCGAAGGGCTATTTTCTTTTTCTTTTCTTGTTTTCGAACCCGAGCCAGTGTCGCGTTTCTCTTCTGCCTCCAACCTGCCTTGTTTTCCAGGGGGGGGGGGGGCTTTAAAAAGCTTTGCCGATGTTTTTCCGGCTCGCCGCTGTCTCGGAAAAAGGAAAGAACCTACTGCGTTCAGAGTTCAGACTGCGTTTGGCCTTGGGGACCCAGTCCTGGTGCCTACTGCTTTGACCCCTAATGGGGAAAAAACCCTTTGACTCGCGGCACCATTAAGCGAAGGGGACACAGATCTCGTCTCATCTTGGGATGTCCATTTTTTCAACCCCCAACTGGGTTCAACAGAATGCTTCGTTTTCGGGGACAATATTTTTAGTCAATGAGCTTATATCTGTACGCAAAAAAGACATGGCATTTTATGAATTTGATGTGTAGTTTTAGCTATTTGTATTTTCCTCAACAGCCCACTATTTAGCATCACCTGTACCTCTAGTTATATGAGAAATTGATCATTCATGTTTGTTCTCCATAATAGAAAAAAATTTACAACCTCTGCTGAAGTAGCTGTTGCGCTCTTTTTTTCTGGCGTGCAACGGACTGACTCCTATTCAGGCCAAATTGCAGCATGAGTTCAGAGAGTAAGAACAATTTAGAGGGCAGAAAAGACCTGAGCTAAATCATGGCAAGAGTACAGAAGTACAGTATTGTACATTGCTTTCGACTCGAGTTCATGATACGAACCTCGTTCATTCTCATTTTTGCCATGTTGAAATCAATAGCTAGATGTAAGCTCGATTTTCCAGAGGCCTCCGTATGAGCAAGAAAAATAAAAAAGAAAGGTTTTACCAAAGAATGCATTTTTTTAGCGGCGATTACACAACATTTTGTGGATCTCATTGCACTCACATCGTGTGTTGTCATAATCTCATAAAATTGTCTTGAAAAATCCCGTGAAGTGCAGTCATTTGTTTTCCACCGTATATCTGTATATACGTATACAGTATATTTTTAATTTCTGACAGTGTGTTACCTGTCATGTTGATCGTTGATCTCAATTTTGCGAGAATCTTTGCATACAGTTTGTCGATTTCAGAGGGATAACCAGGTTCAAGTTGAATTAACATTGGGAGCTTTGTTTCCTTCGATCAACTTGAAACCCGTGCTCATTCGTTCGGTTGTACTGTATAACTAATCAAAGTCCAGAAGAAAAACGAGGATAAACTTCAATATTGGTATTTTTAAAATGTAGATGCTCGGAATTTGCTCAGAATTGCTGCACAGCTCAAGCTCGGTCAACGCATTCTTGGACATCCTCCAGGGAAAATTGCGAACCTGAGTTGGAAGAGGTTCGTGGCATTAGTGAGCCTGTGAACGACTCGAACAGTGGAGGCAAAGACCTCGTTGTTTAGGGGTACAACTGGAATTTCCCAGTCAAGTTTCGGTGTCGGATTTCCTCATTAAACCTAAGAAGGCGCATTCGTGATGCGTTCTGGTTCGACTCGCGAGCAGTGATCCTCAGCACCTTGACGACCGGCCTTTCTTCCCGCTTTTCCCGCACTGGGCTTTGAAGAGCCTGCAGGCAGCAAATCACGTAGGAAGACTTCCATTGGTTCCTGTGTAATTAAATGGCAGGTTATTTCCCCCCACTGTTCGGACGGATGTTCGAGCAGTGGGCTCTTACTTACAAGTTCATTCACTTCTTTGTCTTCTGGATGTCGAAGAAGGGTAATCAAAACTATGATGTACCCTGTTAGTCCTTTCGTCAAATTTCGAAACTCTAAATTAATGCTGACATTCGAACAGTCCGTGATGCTATCGTGGATAGATTTTCGTTGATGTAGTTAGCCGAATACAATCTCATAATTCCGTTCGAAAATACTGCATTGATAAAAATCCGAGTTCAAGTTCACATGGCCTGTTTCAAAAGAACAAATGACACGAACAAGTGGAAGATGATCGGACTCTAAATCAGACTTCGTACCTCAAGGCATTTTGACGTACTGCCGTTGTCAAAGTGCACACAGAAAAGATCCCGGGACTTTAAAATGAAGCCAGTAAGTTTAAATAAGTTCACATTCACCTTTAAAGTTCCAGAAGGACAACGTTGATTGTCCTGGATCAGACATACTTTGCATGTAATCTTCGTCAGCATATCTGAAATTTTTGTCTGATCGCATATCTTATCAAGCTTTAAGACTGGAAATAGGTGTATACAATTCGTGGGGAGGTAAGAGCCAAAATTACTGGTCTAGCAGCTGGGGAAAGCAGAATAAAAAACGTTTTCATTGAAGAAGATCACAAATTTCCGACTGCCCTTCGCAAGATAAAGAGCAAGAAGCAGTCGGATGGAAGTTTTCGCAATTCTTCATTAAACGTTGAATTTTCAGAAAATTCCAAGAGGAAAATGATGCGAATGAATTTTATTTGAAGGGATGAAACAGGAGAAAAATTTAGTTAGAAGAAAAAATTTTTGTTTTAAAAGATGCTGCGGATGCGATCAACACAGAATACACAAATACTTTAGAAAGCTGTCGCACTTCATGAAAAAGGCCATGAATAAATTTAAAAAATAGAAGAAACCATCAATAATTATCATGGATAACAGCAAGAAATAAATGAATTTTCATTGTCAACATAGTAATGAGGTTCTGAAGAACTTTTTCATTCAGTTGTGATGTGAATACAGTTTTCGGGGTTCCTCGATTACATAAGGGCCTGAATATTAATCCTCAACCTATTGTACATTCTTCTTCTGCGAAATTTTTTCCTTGCGCCATTTCCTTTCTGCGGCGTTCTCTTTTTCGCAGCATTTAGTGCAACAACTCTCTTGCACATGAAGCCCGGAGAATCCCAAACGCTACTTAACCAACCCAAAAAAAATCCTTGCTAAGCAGTGTTAGTCTGTTAAGAAAAACTTTCCGTACTTTTCCAGAGTTCATCGATCGCAAAAACGAAGGAGGGGACAGAACGGTGCAATGCGAGACGCAGGTTTGCAAACGAGTTGACGAAAAGAGGTGTTTCCCCATGCATATGGAATACTTGCCTCGAAAATTTTCTGAGGCAACTTCGTGCTTTCTGGTTGAGAGAAATGATTGATGAGAATTTCGAAGCGGAAATTGGATGTCGAAGAAGGGTAATCAAAACTATGATGTACCCTGTTAGTCCTTTCGTCAAATTTCGAAACTCTAAATTAATGCTGACATTCGAACAGTCCGTGATGCTATCGTGGATAGATTTTCGTTGACGTAGTTAGCCGAATACAATCTCATAATTCCTTTCGAAAATACTGCATTGATAACAATCCGATTTCAAGTTCACATGGCCTGTTTCAAAAGAAAAAATGACACGAACAAGTGGAAGATGATCGGACTCCAAATCAGACTTCGTACCTCAAGGCATTTTGACGCACTGCCGTTGTCAAAGTGCACACAGAAAAGATTCCGGGACTTTAAAATGAAGCCAGTAAGTTTAAATAAGTTCGCATTCACCTTTAAAGTTCCAGAAGGACAACGTTGATTGTCCTGGATCAAATATACTTTGCATGTAATCTTCGTCAGCATATCTGATTTTTTTTGTCTGATCGTATAGCTTATCAAGCTTTAAAACTGGAAATAGGTGCAAGATGAAGAGCAAGAAGCAGTCGGATGGAAGTTTTCGCAATTCTTCGTTAAACGTTGAATTTTCAGAAAATTCCAAGAGGAAAATGACGCGAGTAACTTTTATGAGAAGGGATGAAACAGGAGAAACATTTAGTTAGAAGAAAAAAAAATAAAAAAAGATGCAGCGGATGCGATCAGCACAGAATACACAAATACTTTAGAAAGCTGTCGCACTTCATGAAAAAGGCCATGAATAAATTTTAAAAAATAAAAGAAACCATCAATAATCATCATGGATAACAGCAAGAAATAAATGAATTTTCATTGTCAACATAGTAATGAGGTTCTGAGGATCTTTTTCATTCAGTTGTGATGTGAATACAGTTTTCGGGGTTCCTCGATTACATAAGGGCCTGAATATTAATCCTCAACCTAATGTACATTCTTCTTCTGCGAAATTTTTTCCTTGCGCCATTTCCTTTCTGTGGCGTTCTCTTTTTCGCAGCATTTAGTGCAACAACTCTCTTGCACATGACGCCCGGAGAATCCCAAACGCTACTTGACCAACCAAAAAAAAATCCTTGCTAAGCAGTGTTAGTCTGTTAAGAAAAACTTTCCGTACTTTTCCAGAGTTCATCGATCGCAAAAACGAAGGAGGGGACAGAACGGTGCAATGCGAGACGCAGAAAACGTTTGCTCAACTGCTTTTCTCCACAAAGGGGTACGTATACCTTATGAACGGAGCTTTTAAAAGACTCCGTTGAAGCACGAAAGACCAACTCTCTTTACTAACTACTCTTAAAGCTTCGCCTTTAAAAAGTTTTCTGATTTTTCTTTGTTTTTCGTGGTCGTGTCAGACTCGTCACGGAGTTTTCCAAAATAACAGCCATTTTTCGCGGTTTTACTGCGCGCATGGACTTCGGGAAATAATTCCAACATGATCATTTGTCATATGATCAAATGTATCAATATATCTGTAATATCTTCTTTTCAAGAATCTACAGAGTTAGAACGAAAATGTTTTGATGATCGAAAGAGAGCGGAGTTCTTCTGTTGATAACAGCTATCATTTATGCATTTGCGCTCGTGGATCTATGCATCACGAAATTAAAATCAAGCTCTTGCCCTGAGCAATCCCTTTTATGCCCGAGATTAGTCCTCAATGTGACAAAGTGCGGAATTGGCATCGAGTGACTGAAAATGGAGAGCGAAGTGAGGTGCGAAATCAAGACGTAATGTTTGAGCAGTAAAATGCGTGACCGAGATTCTCGGCGAGCGGAGGAATAAAACGAATAAGAAAAAGAGGAGAGGGAGAGATAAAGAGAGAGAGAGGGGGGGAGAGAGAGAGAGAGAGAGAGAGAGAGGGAGAGAGAAAACCCGTGGAGACACTCGGAGAAAAACAACAGGCGTGACAATAGCCAGCCAGAGGTGACAGGAGCGAAAATACAGGACGGTGCTACACAACGCCAGTGGCCCTGGGCTCAGAGACTGCTGCTGCTCCTGCTGCTGTCAGCCGAACAGCGATTCAACTCGGAGCAGGATAAAAAGAATCCATCACGCTGCTTGTCTGCCGCGTTCTGAAGCCTGTCACTCGTCATTTTAAAACCTCCCCGCGACTGAACTTTTCGCTCCAACTCCCCCGGTCGAAAAAATGCCTCCGAGACGGTCGAAGGAAGTCGGGTGAGGAAAATCGCGGATTTCTTTCCGGCTCTGCGGATCAAGACGGAATCGGCCAAGAGTTGACTGTGCAGTGAGATATTTTACTCGGAACATTCCTGAAATGCAGCAGCAGACTTTCGGTCATTCGAGCATTTGATCGGGTTTCCTTTCCCGGATAATCGGATACTGCAATAGAGTGGTGTGCTTGAAAATCGTTTTTGGACGACGAAACCATATGACCTATACCCAACATCCTCGTGAACCGAAGTTCGCTAGCCCGGATAATCGATCAACCGGAGGAGAATGAAACGGTTCATATTGAAATCATGAAGTACGCTAGCCGCCTTTTCTCCCAATATTAACTTAAATTTTCGCACTATCGCTTTTTCGCCTAAACTTGTTGGTTGAATCTCATAAATTCAATCAGAAATTTTTTGTGAACGGAATAACGACGTCTGATCACCTGCACAAAGAATTTACTTTTTCCGTCGCGCGGCTGAACGGCGCCATGCAAAAATGCCGCGGCGGCGCAAATGTCGCGAAAAAACTTTCATTTGGGAAAATTGTTTGAAAACGAGGAAAAAATATAACCAAGATTTAACTTCTCTATTGAATTCAACAACGAACTATAAATACGAAACCCCGTTAGTAAACACAACGCATGAATCATTATGCCAAAAATCCCGCATGAATGTCGACATTGACTGTGATTATATTTGCCATTTATTATCGCTCGTGGTCTTCGGTTCGTATTTGAGTTTATATAATTGCGGATTGTATTATGCATCCGTGCGTTTTATTTTTCCCCAAGTGGTGAGAATGTAACTCATGTTTGTATTTGTTCAATTTAATTTACTTGAGTTACCATTCCATCGCATTCTATTCTTTAGTTGAGTAGTGTTATCGTGCATCCTTTTCTTTTCCTCTGCTGCGCGCGGATAATTTTCCGATTTAACGTTTCTCCGAGGAATTTTCTCATGCGTCATTTCTTTTCTGTGGCCATTTTACAGCATTTCCTTTACGCCGTGTGCAGTGAAAATAAAGTGGATTAATTTCCCTCGCGCATTACAAGAGCAAAAATTTTGCGTGAATCCAGAAAAATGCTAGTTTATTGGCGACCTTCTTTGCGCGTGCCGGAGTTGAAAATTTCTATCCACGCGTCGGAGACATCCGGTAATCACGCAATTTATGAACCCCTCTCGCAATCCTGCTCACATACCTGATGAGTCTGGAGAGTGTCGCGGGCTAACCTGGCAGCAGAATTCATTCTGTCAATTTCCGGCGATCAGATTCCCTTTCCCTTCTTCCGGACAGATGTCTAACTTAATTAATATTCGAAGCTATCCATGTCCTATCCACGTGGAAGCTGGATCTGATTACAACTCTTCAAATCCGTCTTCAGGCATGTCTTCCGACCTCGCGTGCTCATTTCCTCATCGCCATTTGCGAAGTTCCTCGTCTGCAATGTTTTGCAGTGCAGAAGTTCTCATTTTCTCAACTCTTCGGGACACATGTTCTGATTATTTCTCTGTTGTCTTGTAAATCGGCATTACCCATTAAATCTTTGAAACATGATTTTGTCAGCGATTAAATTCCTTCAAGAATCATTTTTCCTGCAGAGGTTCCGACAGTTCATAAGCATGCAGAATCCTTTATTATATGAAATTCTTTCTAGAAAGCAGTATATATTTGTTGGTCCTCTCGGTAGATTTGTAGATAAATCCGCCTTTTCATCGAGAATCGATTTGCGATCGTGCCAAAGATTTCAGAAATGTCGTGGACTTGAAGAAATGCTGTGGTTGTGACGTGTTGTCATGTACTCATGTATAACATTTCCGTGTTGCATTAAAACAACACTAGAGTCCAGCAGGATATTTTTCCAATTTAAATTCAGTTTTTTCTGGTGTGGATCACTGGGAAGGATGTTTAGAAGGTGATTTAGCCTTCTTTGAATAGACGACTCGTAATATGATCCCAGAACCCTCGCCCCTGCGAGACACTGCCCAGAAAAAAAATCGGAAAGGGTTCCAAATCCGAAGAGCTTTGGTGCACTTGCTCTTCATGATCACCCCTTTCTCGAACCCCTGGGGTTTCGAAAAACAGAAGCAACAAGGACATTTAGAACATTTGCCAGCGTCTGTTTCAGCCAGTGTAGCGAAACTGTTTCATCGTGACAAAAGTGGCCGGGGGACTTGGCGCTGGAATTTATGGAAAAAAAAGTGACATATTCTTTCATTTCCATAGTCTCAATGATCTGCGGGATATCTTGAGAATACAAGTACTGTAGTAGAGAACGAGTCAAGAATATATGCTCTTCATCAAAGTGAACGCGCTCTTTCATTAATAGTGCTATCAACATTTTTGTGTGCTTCCGAGGAAAAGACGCTGAGTTGATGTATCATTCGAGTTTCCTCTCTTCGTTGGTTAATTTGGTAGCTGGAAAATAAAAATAAAGTTGCTTCAGCTTTGCATTTTTTCCGGTGAAAATTGCCTGGTTGGAGTTAGCACCATATTTTCAGGATTTTTTAAAGAACTGACTGAATTTCTGCCTTTTTTCAGAACTGCAGTTCTTGCCAGACAAACGAACACTTTTTTAATCAATTCCTTCCATTTTCATGCTTTTCGCTTCTAGAAGTTTGCCACCGGAAATGCATTTTCAAATGTTTTTAATGGGGCCGCTGAATCAAAGGCTCTTTTTTGGCGGCCGTGGCTGTCCCCCTCCAAGAAACAGCAGGGATTCGGAATGGGAACTGGAGTCGTTTCCTAAGATCTAAGCACTTCGGCAGTCTCGACCCTGAACTTGACTTGTGGCCCTTGTAGCCACTGTGAGGGGTTTAATGGGTTGCACCCTGGTCACAACATCGGTGGCTTTTGTCTTGCCCTCCCCCGAATAGTCTTTCCCCGTTCGTTCGTGCCGCCGAACGACCATGTGTGTTTTGTTGTCGGCCAGATTTTTAAGGAGTTGCAGCCGCGCGGCATTTCGAGATGCTGGCGACCAATGTCCGCCCAACGGCGAGGCGTCCCGCGGAACCGCCTTGGTTCATTTCGCGCATTCGTGTCGAGTTGGTCGCTTCCGTCCTAAGTGCGTGAGTCAGTCTCGGTCCCCCGACTGACTCATCCGATACTTGGGGGTTTTTTTTTGTGTGACTGATTGTCTGCTAAATCTGTGTAAACAGACGGACCCTCCAGTTCTTCTCAGTTGAGCATGTGTTGAAGTTGAGTCTTCCTAGAGCAGATCGACTTATTATTTCACAGTGACTCGCCACGATTGACACAACATTTCTGATGGTCCTCGAAACTCAGATTTGGCCCTCTTTTTTTTCAGCTCTATAGAAGTGCGTGAATCCGCAGTGTAGTTTGAAGTGATAGTAACTCTGCATTCTGCATATGTCAATCGCTGAATTGACTGCGATGGTTTGTTCCGTGAGAAATTGATTGATTGATCAAGGTCACTGAAGTGAATGATGAATTATAATTCCAGGCGCTTTATTTTCTGAAGCGTACTAACTTGCTTAAACGTGAAGATGAAGGAAGATTCAGATATAAAAAGTCGAAATTGAAACTGTAACTCTGTTTCTTCGTGTGTATAACGCATTCAAAGAGACAAATAAATTTCGCAGTAGTATTCATGATATTTGCCCGTGTATTTTTCTATTTTCGAACAGTGACGTGTTACGACAACAGCAGGATGGAAATAATCCTCCCCGTCAAGTATAATGCCACCTACCCTCGTATCAACCCCACATCCCTTTTTCAAGTGAAAATATTAATGAAATACTGTACAGTACCTGCATTTTTTTTAAAGCAGTGTCACCTGTTGAAGATCTCAGATTTGGACATTTTCTTCCAAGGATCGCCATAAGTGCAAAATATTATGTGTAGCATAGTTAGCGAATAAAAGTGTCGTTGGAAATCGAAAAAGAAAAAAAAAATGGCACGTTGAGATTTGTTTTGATCGCGGCCTCCCACGCTATCCTAAGTGCAGTACTGCGAGCGAAGCGCGACGCGAACGATCTTTCATGCATCTTTCCATGTGCCGTCGCAGCTTCTCGACGTCACGCGGCGGCAGCAGTCGGACGCGCTGACGAGTCGAATGCTCTCATCCGTGGGGGCAAAGCCAAGGTTTTTAAGACGGTGATGAACAAGTTGGAATTAATGCCGTGTCCCATTCATAAGTCATTCATTTTTGGCCTTCTTGTGATCAGTTCAAGAATCGCATTTTTCCAGGGAAGCAGCAGTCATTATGTAAAATTCTAGGTTTCTCGTGTTCGTTCTTGAAAGTGATTCGGACCATATGCGAGATGATGCTGGTGAAGATTTATATTTTGATATCGTTGTGCTGTACCTTGATTAGTTACGACGAGAATTCGAGTAAGTGAGTGGATTGGAAGGAAAAGGAGGTGACCATGGCAGCGATTCTAGTAAAATGAATGTGCATCTATTCTCGGAATTTCAGAAACATATTTTCAATCTTGTTCATCTTTGGAGCAGGATTTTGATTTAGGGTGCTTCATGAAAATAATATTGTGACTTTTTCAAGATTCAGGTTTTATTGTTTTGAAAATGCTTCACTGACCAGATGGAAGTGTAGAAATTGCCTAATCCTTCGTCAATAGCACTTGCTGAGATACGTACGATATCAGGAAGTGCTATTCAACGCTCGAGATTTATGGGCAAGTTCACAGGTTACAATTCCTCCTCGTCTGAATTTGAAAATTTTGCGAAATTTACAAATTGGCGCTTCAATTTATTCATCAGTAGAATCGCTTCTGAGCCGTTGATCCATCCAGTGTACTCAGGTGTCAACATTTACAATTCAACGTATAATTTTGCTAATTCTACCTTGGAAAAAAAACTACACGCTGCATTTCCTGGTCGGTTTCCGTTAGCTCTCTCGTGTAGTGCGTGGATGAGGTCACGCCTAGATAATCCAGGAAATTTTGTCGAAGACGAGTGGAGCTTCACTAGTTACGATTATTTTATTTTATTTATTTTTATTTATTCTTTTTTTTGGCCTTTCGGAACCAGGCCGAATACGATTTAGTCTGCCACCCAGGTGCTTTTGCTTTCCGAGGGTTGTGGCGTTTTGTTTCACACTGTTGGTGGCGACGAGGCTCCGCCCTGTGTCGATAATGCTTGCGGTTCGTTGTTCATGGTTTGTCCGCCTTTGGGGAACCCAGTTGTTGACGCAACGATAGTCTGGTGCATGCTTGCGCGACATTCACAGCTGAGGTGGATTTGATTCATGCCTTTCGTGGAGACTGATTTTTTTGTGTGTCCTGTTTCATGCCTATGAAATTCGTCTTTCGATCGTTTCAAGTTGTAGGAATAGCGAATGTGCGATGCGCGGGTTATTGGTTCACAAGTATGGTCAGCATTGAGTTTCCCTTGTTGAGTGTCGTTTTTGAATGAAAGGATATAGAATTTTTTCGGAATCTTGTTTGATCGTACACTTGCCAATGTTTAATTTTGTTCTGACCCAAGTTGAACAGAGGCGAAGAAATGAGTTTTCTTGTCGAATTGACATGCTCATAAATTTGTAAAATGTCACCAAGTATTCAAACCGTCGAACGACTTTCTCAGTGAAATAATATTCCGGATCTGACAACCATGCGCCGATGGATTAAGTCAGACATCTTGACAAATATGGGTAGGTTCACTTCAAAAACTGCCAAGAAGTGTCATTTTGGTGAGCAAGAGTCTATTCAAATGAGGACTGAAAGAAAATTCTTCATTCATCAACGAAGATATCCGTGGTGTAATTTTATTCATGCTTGGGAGGTTCGAAGGAATATTACTGACGTATGCTAGAAGAACTTGAATTAAGGATTAAAATAATTGCTGACCTTTTTCGTGGTATCCGTGTTTGGCGTGTTCTACTTTTCGGTTGTCTAAATGCCGGATACGTACAGTATATCATATGACTAAAAAGAGATCGGGGCTTCAACAAGGGTGAACAAGTGATGATTATCTTATTTATCCTTGACATACTAGGAAGAAACATTGTGGAGACTAAATCTCCAACAAGCCAGTGTCTCAGTCTATCGAATGCAAAAAGTGACCATTTATTCGTTTTGGACCTTCGGGCTGCGCGTCGTGCCGCTGATTTCGGCGAGGAATCAAATCAACAATTGTTGATTCGAATAATGCAGTGAAAATTCACGCTGATCTCGAATTTGTGGTGCGATGAACTGATCGCTTATACTTGAAACTTCAGTCGAATTGAACGAAAATGGTGCGACTTCAGGAGAATCACTTCGAGCCGATCGAGCAAAAACTTTCTGAAAATGGGTCGCCAGAAAGCTACGGCGTTCCAGGGCAAAAAACGTCTGCCGGATCTCCGGACGTTTACGTGCCTACCTCATATGCACAGAAAGATCAATCGGTAAGAAAAATAAATCCAACCCTCTGATTTATTCTTTTATGCTTTTTTTTATCAAAGCTTATGTACAATGAAATATTCCCGTGGTTCGAATACCACAATAATTGCACTGTACAGTATTTCACTCATCATAGAACACTAGGATTGTTCTTTGGTAATTTTGCAGTCAAAAACGATTTCGTCGCGATTTCTGCAGTGTGACAGTGAGTTGGCATTTGGATCAACGAAGATGTTGCCTATTGAGTATCTCCGAATATTGAAGAAATAATTGAAGCCTGAGCCGCACAGAAGTATTTCAGGTCTTCCATTTCTCTCTTGGATTTTTAAATACTGCTAGTGCATCAAGGAGTAAAATCACGGTAGAGAAGTACGAATTGGTATTTTATTGACAAACGTTCATCATTTCCAAAAGGGGAAATTTAGAGTACTTAAATTTTTGGCATGGAGTTGTATGATGCGGGTGCCATTTTCAAAAAAAGAACGCGGAGATTGCTTCTCCGAGGTTCGTTTGGAATGTAAATGCGAGGATTCCGCGGAACGTTGACAATTTTGAAATTACGTTGACATTAAGATATGTTTCGGGGTGTCTGAGTTTCTGAGTAAGAATCCTTCAAACCATCGCGAAGAACATTTTGCTCACTGGGTAGACCCACTTCCTGGATTCTGGGCCGGGAGTGAACGTTGCTCAATGCAAACGGTTGTTGCAGCAGCGTGGGATCCCGTAACGGATCGATGAGCTTCGATGGGAATCCTGATGGGAATCCTGTTTTCCATTTCTTCAATGATCTGGAGAATTACGGTGAGATGCTTTGATCCATCCATCAACCAGCTGCTAATTGACTCAACGGCTCTTTGCGGCTGTTCGATTGGGGGAAGAAACCTGGAATTGAGACGTTCTCGGTCGGCAAATATTCTTCGCCAGGCTTTCGGTCCATCGAGGGATAATTTCATCCCTAAGGGTGTCAATGTATTTCCAGTTATTAGTCAACTGTTCTTTTCGGGCCGCGGTTGAATGCTTTTTTCCGTTGGAGGGAAATGCTGTACCAAGAGGACTCCTAAACAGGACGCCTCCTTCACTCCCCTCCTCATAATTTTGTATGTTTATCATTATTTCGAAGAAATTTTTTGCGGTTCAGCTGGCAACAACTCCAGCCTATATGCTGAATTGTTGACAAACATTTTAAAATGGTATACTGTAATGCTTTGAAGATCAAGATACAATTTTCACCTGATCCGTGCATTGTCCCCACAAATGCACAGCCTGCTGGACTTCTGACTTAAACGTTTTCCAGTGGAAATGCTGTATCGCGTTTACTTCAGTAAAATCTTGTCAGAACAAACTCACCGGGAACTGAAAAATAAATTTTAAAAACAAAATTTTTTTACTGAGACTATTATGGCTTCTGAAAAAATTTAGACTGAAATGTGGGAAATATGTAATAAATTTTGCTGTGAAGTGTTCCCGATGTGGATGGGACCAATAAACGTAATTTATTTTTGTGGTAAAAAAAATGGTGCGTACCTTTGTTTTCGCTTTTTTTTTTTATAAAGTTGACCTGATGCACAAGTCAGATTTTCCTTTTTTAAGCAACAATGATTGAATAATTTCTGCTTCCCTTGCACATATTCGTGCAGAAAATGTGTTGGACCAACATTTCTAGCTCAAAGCAAGTTTGTTAAAATGAGATTTCTATGACATGGCTTCAATGGAGACCATCCTGATACCAAGAAAAAAACTATGAAAAAAATATGTAACTGTACTGTATATACAATCTGTATAAAATGATTTATTGTAATGGAATTTTACTGTGCTTGCTGTTATAAATAATTTTAAATTATATTATTGAAGTTGAAAAATATTTATTTTAAAACCTACGAAAATTTTCCATTTTCAGAAATTGATTTATTTTGGGTTTTTGCGATATAAGCAACTGAAAAATAAATGTGTCGTGGCTGCGCCCAAGTTTTTTTTTTTTTTGACATTCCTACGGAGCGGGGTCTATTAGAGAGCAAAAACGATTTTGTAATTCGAAGGAAGCATTTGTTCACTACCAGGACAGAAATTTAAATGTCCCTCAACTGCGAACAGTATTTTTTCTTTCGTGGATAACCAACTCAGCTTTTCGCGAAGCTGACTTCTTGCGGTCGAAAACGCCCACCTCACCAACGGCTGGCGATGTCACGACAACGCATAATGGAACGAGTCAGCGCCCGTGTCGAATTTCACGCCCGTAGCGTGCTGGTGAATGAAATCAAATGCTGGTGAATGAAATCAGCAGCGTTGTCGTCGGGTGGGAGTCTGCAGGCGTCGCTGCAGTCATGTCGCATTGTCAAACGCTGTCTGCTGAAATTATGACAATTATCCCAGGCATCCAGCGCGGCGAAAATTGACAAACACGTCGAAGGCCTAAATTCTGAAGTTGAGATTACCACTGAGGTTTTTCCTGCGAGCACGTGCCTATAATGCGGAACATGTGAGGAAATTGTTGTCTATGAGAGTATTCTACAGGTAATGAAAAGTATTACTTTCAATGATTTGAATATTCGAAATACAGTACAGTACTTGCGAAACATGTAATAGTAATCGAATGGAGAGGGCGAGTGCTTATTTTTTTCAAGGATGAATAAAATACCGTGTTCTGCACTGGTGCCAACATTTCAATTTATTTTCGTGCAATGCAGCATTTATAATCCTGTTCAAGTAGAACAACCAAAAATACGTTCTGACTCTATTCTGGCCCACCCGGAACATACACGACAGTACCTGTGCGGGCTTCTGAGCATCAGAACCTGATTATTAATTTCATTCTCCACTCTAGTAATGAATTAATGCAAAAAAAGTGTACGTTTTGAGCACATCTGAATTCAACTTCAAGTTTTCTCCAATAGAAGTGTCTTACATTTTTTGCAGCCGGCTTTGTTCCTTGAACTCTGGTACATTTTATAGGCGCAAATTAAAGGACAAGGTAAATTCTACTCTGCCAATACTGTTCCAGTCAAATTAATGTAACCTCGAAATTTGCATGCTATTTGTCAAGGCTTCAGTCCTGTTCCTCGGCGTCGAATCTCTGAAAGAATATGGAAAAAAATTGTCAGAGGCTTGGAAAAAGAACACTAAAAAGTTTATGCATACTGTTGGGAGTGTAGGATGACGGAATTACATATTTTCGTCCACCTGATGACCTGAGATATAATATATGTCAGCAATGCTGAAATGTAATTACGGTCCATCCATCGAAATCTTACTCCATCGCATTGGTTGAAATTAAGAATACAAGATTCAAATCTTGTATGGAATTATGAGTATCCATCTCTTGCCTCTTGGACTAATAATTGCGTGATCCACGGACTTGTCCCGTGAAAAATATTGTAAGGCGTTCCCGGACGAATATGAGGAGAGATTCTCAGGTTATTGGGATCTTCACACTCCATCTGATATATTTTTGTGAATTTCTTTTTTATAGGTGTACTCTGTTCGTGGAAACTACCTAGTGCATTACGAAGAAATCGCTGGGCTAAGTGACGAAACCCTCCCGACCTCAACGCCTGTTCAAGAGTCTCCCGAACGGAGTCCATTTCGTGACGGTGTTCAGTGTCATTACGAACTTGTCCAAGGAATCAAACAAGAGCTCTCTACAAGCGATGCTTCTACAAGGTCAGTTTTCACCACATTGTTCTTTGTGAATAAAGCTTCCGAACACCTGAAAAAACCCTTTATTGATAAAAGACAAGGGAGGCTTCCTTCGTGTCATCGTCAGTCATATTCTTTCCTTATTCGATGGATGGAAATAAACAGGAGGGTACCATTTTTTCTGGGTAATATTTAATGTAAAGGACTGGTGACGAGTTTTCAAACGCGTGTACCCAACTTTACCTCTTTCCCGTTTCTAAAACAACAACGTTAGAAGCACCTTCAACTTTTAGGTGTCGTGGTGTCAACTCTCATTTACGCCTATATTGCATATTCCATGAATTTGGCAGCAGGCTGAAGGCGAAAAAAAATTTTCAAATCTTCCAACCCTGTTCAATTGATGACATTTTTGATTTTTTTTTTTCCTCTCTTCGGGATGACGAATGTGAAGGTTCCCATGAAATGTCAATTCATGAGCTAGAATTTGTCCGAGTCACGGTTACGTACAGTTCAATAAAATCCATACGAAGTAAACAAAGACTTGCTTAATTGATCCCGAAGTTTTTTTGTGACGATTTTTACTAGTAAATTAGGGTGTTGACAGAACTTCGTTTTCAGCATCCGCACATTTTTCTATTCAAGATTTCCTAAAAGTTTGGTGGTATGCGTGGATCTGTGCTCTCCGCTCGAAATAGCAGTTGAAAAGTAAAATGGGGATGATGCCCATGAGCAAAAAATACAGGTAACCAATGATTTATTGCCACCATGCGCCCATAGCCATTTTCGCAATTTAAAGTAAGGTGGTTCAACCCTTGGATTTTTTCAGGTAAAATTTGTGGCTCATAGCAAGAGTGGCGCGACATTGAGGGCTTAATATTTATGCGCGTATTGATTAGCATTTGCGTTTGAACTGGCTCAAGAGCCGTGCGATCACTGCAACGACGGAATACATGGAATATATCGTATTCAAGCAGTGATTGATAACCCATTTCTCCATCTGCAGTCTGTTAAGCATCTTGCACAGACCCGCGTCGCTTTGAAAATTGCTCTTAATACGAGCACGTCAGCTTTTTTTTTTGCGTTTTATAACCAGAAGAAGTAACGCGCTGACAGGATAATTTATTGACACGGTTTCTTTCCGGAACTGTGTTCCAGTGCTCAAGTACTTCGGGTGCTTCAGTCGCAGTCGTCACGTTTCTTTCTGTCTTTCATTTCCTGACCACTGCTCAAAAGTTTGCGCACATGGGTTGAAATGGAGAAAGGGCAAAGATTTTGTTGTTGCAATCTTCGTGGAAGTTGAAAATCCACAGCACCACAGTTGAGAGTAAATGCGGATCATCTATCAAAATTACATATTCCATGAATTTGGCAGCAGGCTGAAGGCTAAAAAAATTTTCCAATCTTCCAACCCTGTTCAATTGATGACATTTTTGATTTTTTTTTTCCTCTCTTCGGGATGACGAATGTGAAGGTTCCCATGAAATGTCAATTAATGAGCAAGAATTTGTCCGAGTCACGGTTACGTACAGTTCAATAAAATCCATAGCAAGTAAACAAAGACTTGCTTAATTGATCCCGAAGTTTTTTTGTGACGATTTTGACTCGGAAATTAGGGTGTTGACAGAACTTCGTTTCAAGCATCGGCACATTTTTCTATTCAAGATTTCCTAAAAGTTTGGTGGTATGCATGGATCTGTTCTCTCCGCTCGAAATAGCAGTTGAAAAGTAAAATGGGGATGATGCCCATGAGCAAAAAATACAGGTAACCAATGATTTACTGCCACCATGCGCCCATAGCCATTTTGGCAATTGAAATTAAGGTGGTTCAACCCTTAGATTTTTTCAGGTGAAATTTGTGTCTCACAGCAAGAGTGGCGCGACATTGAGGGTTTAATATTTATGCGCATATTGATGTGCATTTGCGCTTGAACTGGCTCAAGAGCCGTGCGATCACTGCAACGACGGAATACATGGAATATATCGTATTCAAGCAGTGATTGATAACCCATTTCTCCATCTGCAGTCTGTTAAGCATCCTGCACAGACCCACGTCGCTTTGAAAATTGCTCTTAATACGAGCACGTCAGCTTTTTTTGCATTTTATAACCAGAAGAAGTAACGCGCTGACAGGATAATTTATTGACACGGTTTCTTTCCGGAACTGTGTTCCAGTGCTCAAGTACTTCGGGTGCTTCAGTCGCAGTCGTCACGTTTCTTTCTGTCTTTAAGACATCTGAATTTATTATTGTGTTGTTTGAAATGTGTGTGCAAGGTCCAAATTTAGTTGAGTTGCATTTATTATTTGGGACATTATTAAACACTCAATACTTTTGGGGCCTCTTTAAAGAGGCTCCTAGCCAGTCCCAGGCTGAATGTTGTGTTTTATTCATCATTCTCATATTTTCTTTGTGGAGACTTTTTAGTCTCTAACACCAATGAAGCAGGTGTATAGTGGAATTTTTTCAAAAAATTAGAAAGGTGGGCTTGAAGAAATGTTTCTCAGACTGAAAAAAATGACATGATTTCTTTCAGCATGTGGAAATTTGTCTGAAGTGTAATTAGAAAAAAGCCAAATATACTCTTTCTTCAGATAATTTCAACTACCATGGTTTTTCCAAGATCTCAGATAACTAACTTCATTGCGAATTTTCTGAATTTATTGTGCCACAGAAAATGTCCTGCGGACCGGCAAAAAAATTGGGCTGGGGAACACTGGACAAGAGTTAACTCCACGAAAATTTTCCATTCTCACTAGTGAATAGGCCGTATCCTAATTTTGGTTCGTCATTCCAGAAAAGAAAAACTGTGCGGAAATTTTGACAACGATAAATCCGACTTTTGCATGAATAAAGACCCGAAGGAATAAACTCGGACGCTTTTAGCAGAAGTTCTTCAACCCTCAGTACAAGCGGAACCCGTTGTTGACCTTCAAGAAATAATGTTTTGTTCCCCTTTGTTCCATTGGGATAATCAAAGGCGTCGAAGATCTGGAATATAAAATTGATCATAAGCCGTATTCACTGCGGGCTTCACTCGAATACAAATCAATTGAGAAAAATAAATTATCGTGCTTTTTCGGAGATTCATTTTTATTCGACGCGGTGGCAAGCGTCGACGAGGCGTTACACCGTAAACACATCCGACTCGCTCGAAGACATGCCTGAACACTTCATTTTCCATGCAGCGATGATCCCAAAGAATGACGCACGCACTTGATGACAAACGGTCTTCCTCCGTTTTCTTTAGTTTTAAAGTACTGTAATGTGTACTGTACTTGTTATGGCATAGGATGTCTCGCAGCACACTTTTCTTCGTGAATTATTTTGCAATTATTAATTCGGAAAGTTCTTTTATAATTGCAGTTGAACGTCTCCGATTCAAATTTGAAGGGACTCCAGAAAAGTTTGACTTTGAACGTTTTTGAGTTAGGGAATTTGATTAATATGGGTAAGGTTATTCGATAGTCGCTATTTTCTGGCCAACTTACAAGAGCTGTTAATTATTTATACATGTCCTACCTGCAGGAATGTCTTTTATTCCTATGTGGAGAGCATAAATAAAAGTATTTGCATACATTTCCTTTGGAAAAGGTTTTCTAAAATTAGGCCCAATTTAATGAAAGAAAAGACTTTGAATTTTGGATAAGGGAGGATTGAATTGAAATGAATTGGCTAGGATTCAAGTGTGAATTCGAATCAAGGAAGTTTTCGACTTCCTTGATGCCAGGGCGACACGTTTTGTGCTTGACGATAACCCGAAAACTTAGCTTGAAAAAATTGGCACAGAACAAATTATCGGCACTGAACCGTGCAATTGCTTGTGTTTTGTAACATTTTTTTTTTCTGAACGGACGTTGATCCGTCGAGTGAAAACAAGCATTAGTCCTAATCTAGTCGACAATATATTTTTTCATTTTCGTATTTCTGTTAATTTAAAATAAGAAGATGACGACAAATAATTACATTTGAGTCAATCAGTAATGATGTTGACTGTCTGCCAGTTTGCTAATGGAAAATTTCGGGAATTTTATGATTCATATCATATGCAGAACTCTTGGTGATTCACGAACATATGCCCGAAAATCCTTGAACGTAAATATTTCAGATTTTTAACTCTGGAGCTGCCTGAATAGTCGGGTACTATACTGTTGAAGACTAGAGCTGTACCTTACTGTACAGTATAATGATTCGCTGCAATAGCAAGGTTCGGAAGGTTTTGTGCAGTGATACCAGACCCTTCGAAAGAACAAAGAGCAGAAAATGCTTCAAGAAACGCGCCCGGGTTGACGGGAGTTGATCGTGGCACTGCGGCGACACCGGCGGGTCCGACAGAAAGGCGGCCCTGATGACCGTGTCGGCGTTGCGAGCACGTCGGCCTTTGCCGAAAGGACTCATTAAAACTGTTCGCTGGAACCGGCGTAAGATTTTCGATTTCGACGGGGAAATCCGTCTCTGAATCTCCGATTTTAGTGCTCGTCATCACCCAAGTGAAATTTCATTCGTCGGCGCATCGGCTTTCCTGGCGAAGCTAACCGTCTTAAAACAGAGAATAGCATTGCTTTCCCTTAAAAAAATCGAAACCGATGAAGAATTATATTACAAAATGTGCAGTATTCCGCATCTCATCTCATCTCATGTTCGAGATCCCTGGTGCGGTCGGTCTTTCAGCGAGCTAGTGACTTAGTATGATGTAAGATTGAAATTTGTACTCAAGATATGTCTCATAGCGCCGAATTATATTTCTTGATATTTTACAACCAATCTTTAAAAATAACTTGTGACGAAGAAGTTTAACGAGCAGTTTAAAGTTTAAAAAAAATTAGCATTAAAAATATGAATGTTATTACAGCATTAAGCGAACTTGCCTATCCGCGTGGGAGAGATTTTGATGCAAAATCAGCAGACTGAAAGCGAATCTTGTTTTCATCCATGTATAGAAAGCAGTTTTCTTCCAAAGTATTTTTTTTTCTGCATATGGCTTCAAAAAATTACGGTTCGGTCTACAATCGCATTTATAAGCTGTGAGCCATACACCGACTTTCAGATAAGATTTGGAGGGACAGCTGGGCCCGGAAAGAATTGACGATTTTTTAGGAAAAGTGTATTGTTCGTCCATCCTAGTATCTCAAGTACGAAGTAGACAGTACCGTATTGCAGTTCCGCCAATGAGCACAAAAAAAAGATTTTCTGATTTATTTAATTCTCGAAAGGCCAGTTCTTCTTGAATAGGTTCCCTGGTTGCATACTTCAGACCTACGCACCCTTACTAGTCTAGCTTCTGCGATTAAGCGTACTGGTACCGCCTTATCCGTAATAAGACCGCGTGCAAACGGACTCTAGACCCCGCCTAAAGTAAGCCGAGAACTTGGCTATTTATGCCATTTCGCAGCTCGCAATCGCCACCGCGCTTTAAACCGAGAAGCTAAAATTCGATCCGAGGGTGAGGGCTGCAGAAGCTAGCTTTTTTTTCGGGGCAAAAAACAACAGCTGTGTTTTCTTTTGCTTTTCTGTACCTCGGATTAACCAGATGACCTTCCCGGAGCATTTAGAGCATAGAATTAGGAAAATTAGGCGTCAGTGGCTGATATGAATGATCCTCACTTATTTTGCGGCAGCGCGATTACATCCACTTCCAGCAACTAGAAAAAATAAGTTTACACACGCGATGAAAAAAATGCGAAAAAATGGATTGATGAAAAAAAGGAAAATACGGCTAATTTAAAACATCGAAAATACGCACCCGGTAGTGACCGAACCAAATGAGATAAATGTTTTGTTTTTTTGTTCTCCCTAAAAGCATTCTCTATACTGTATATTCTATACCTTATTTTAGAACAAATGACTTCAAATCGGAATTGTGTGCGATTGCCCAAAATTGGATTTTCTAAGAATCCGGAAACTCCAGCTGAAAGGATGCTTTTCAGTCCAAAATTATTGTCCTGGATTTGCATTTACGCCTCATCGAAGCATGTGAAAAGGTTGAATAGCAGCAAGAAGAGACCAAAAATATGTATCGGACGTTCCGGTGTACATTTATATTAAACTAATTTTACGGGAATCGACGCTAAAGGTTTTGTCTAGGAAGAAGTGACCACGAGCTAAGTCTTTTTTAAGTATCGCCGCATTTAAGTCGCATACGAATTCAGGCCAATTTGTTCCAGACCCCAAAAAATTTCCTAAAAAATGAATCATGTACAGCTACGATGTTTGAACTGGCAATTCCATTTTGGATCCCTTAGCAATTTCCAAGAATAATGAATTAATAGATTATCGCAATGGAATTCAATTGAATAACAGCAACCATGACAAAAGGTAAGACAAAACATGCAACGAAATCAAGATCACAAATGCTTTCAACTAAAAATACATGATGGCAGTGATATTTCCTGCAGAAAATACATTTTATAAAATCTTAATAGTGACAAGCATGTTAGATAGTTGTTTTCACTTTTAGCACCCGTCGGACTCAGAAAACTCGTTTTGTATTATAAGGCGTTCCGTAAGGAGTTGACCCCAGAGTAACATTTGACATGGATGTGTCAGAGCATAACTGAATTTATTCATTCCAGGATGAGTTCTATATTGCAAAATCTGATTTTCCTCTAATTAGAACATCGCTTCTGGACACTCCAAAAACTATTAAATAGAGATGAAATCCTATGTATTCCTCTAGGCCTCAGCCAGTATTTCACAATTTGCTCAAACTTTTGAAATTCACAATCTTTGCTTATACTGTGCTAAAAAAGGAACAATTCTACTTTTATTTTCAATTTTACAATCCGTACACTTCTTTTACGACTTTAAATCGGATTTCCTCAAAACTAGCTGAAATTAATACATTTTTTGGTGGCCAGGAAATTTTTTCGTTCAACAAATTTGTTATGCTATGAGTCATGTTTTGGCAATGAACGTATTTGCTCTGCGAAATTGATTTTTATATGAGTCCTGGGTTATGAAGGGACCACTGTATTGGGATTGTGCCCTGACTCTTTTTCCACAAGGCGGGGGAAGAAGTGCTGATCAAGTGCATATGCTGCTGTCTGTTCTCCGAGATGAACATCCAGTTGAAGAGATGATCTTGGCACTGCGCAGAGGCGGTTCTTTGCTGCGAGTGATCAGCCGTGGTGAGAACCGTCAGTCAAGCCAGTCGCGGCGTGTTACGAGCTGCAGAAAATTTGCGAGGAAGTCCGATGCTGACGTCGCGGGAAACGCGGGGTGCGTGCACAAGGGGAAAACATTAATTGGGGCCGCCGCTGTCGAGGAAGCTCGGCGGAGGCCGCCGTCGCTGTCGGTTCTCCCCGGCAGCACTGCGGGCTCCGCGGTCCATCGCTAAAAATCACCATTTGTCCCGAGAGAGAAACCCGTCCCGGGCCCTCCCCGGATTCCTGCATGGGCCGGGGTCCTCGATTTCCCCGGACGCGAGGTTGCTTCGCATCGCGCAGCGTTAATGACTCCGCCGCGCCCAAAGGGCAAGATCATCATCAATCAATCGCTCGTTTGGATTGTCGTCCTCCTCTCGTCACCTGTCGCTGCTTTCCCGGTCCCCCCCCCCCCCCATTCCTTTCCGCAAATTCAGTTCAATCCCCGTCGACAACCGGGAAAAAATATGCGTGATTCGCTGAGCAACTCGACCCTGCCAGCGAAAGCCCCGTCCGCGGCGTACCTCCCAGGATGCGGTGGGATTACGATGGGTTTGCCCCGACTACATCGCCTTTGCTGTCGATCACATCATTGTCATTCTGACTTGCGTCTGAACAACGTGATGTTTGCAAGAAAGACATCATCACCAAAAAAATCGGTCGACACGAAATTTGCTTATACATTTGTTCATCATCTCCTATAAAGCCGGAGTTTCAACGGCTGGAACACGGACGAATGGTGGTGCTCCAGCACCTAACGGGACGAAAATAATTTTCCTCATGAATTCTAAATGTACGCCAATATTGTAAACTTCATTTTATGGTAGTACAGAAATCGTAGAAATAAAACTGGTGGTACTTGCTGTCCTGCAGATGGAAGAAATTTCCCGATTAATTTAAACGTGAAAAGGATTTAGGAAAAAGACGCGATGAAAAATACTGACAAATGCCAAATTCAAAAATTCTCCGCGGAAAATGAAGTTAAAGAAAAGGACAATGAACCGCATAAAATGGAAATAATGACAGGGCATACAAGACGTTACAAATATATTCCAGAATAAATTGCAAAGCTAGACCCAAGTCGAAGACAAGATATTTTGTCCTTAGCGACATTTTCACTCTGAGGCATTTTCCTTTTCCAGCATTATCTTCCCTGGCAAATTTTCCCTCCAAGAAGTTTCTCTCCCGTGTCGCCCAGCCTTTTCTCGTAACGGCATTTTTCTTCCTCGTCGTTTTCTTCTTATACCCCTTGTAGAAAATATACCAATAAATCGGTCATTTTTTTGTGGGAGAATAATGTTTCCTACCAGACGAGTTCTCAATTGGTTTTTTCTACGCAATGATTACTTTTTAAACTCAAAATTGAGAGAGCAAAAGAATAATTGAGCCCCGCTCTGATATTCGATGCAAAGTTTGAGAAGGTAATTCCCAGATGTAAATCATATCGTCGTTGGATGATAAAATTCCTCGAGTGAATGTTACAGGATGCGTGACACTTCCGGCACGCTGAGCTTAAACCTTAATATTAACATCCACCAAATTGTTCCTCGAACACAAAAATAAATTGCTGCTCATTACCCTGGGAATCTCAAAAGTTTTTGCAAGGGAATCGCTCCATTTCCAGGCAGTGCGTTCGTCGATCCCACGGGAATGACACCGGCTGTTCCGGGTTGAACCCGGCGCGAGGGAAGAAAACGCATTTTTGCAGGCCTGCTCCAAAATAAATGAGCCGAACGGTACAATTCGTGGGAATCGGATAACTCGGGAGCCTGGATGATGCGGCTGAAGTGTGGCCAGAGTCGGAATCAACGTGATTAAGCCATGCGGTGGCGTTATTCCGACTGGTCCCGGGAAACCTGATCCGCGTCCACTCTTGAGCACGTTGCTCCGTTGCGCGATGGAGATCGCGCGCAATGGCCCGGTTTTCTGTTTACGCAGGTGTCGGCCCGGATGGCGAATCAAAGCTCGTCCGCGTCGGCGTCCGTCGCGGTTGGCTATCCGGCCCATCATTAATAGCTCGATTCATCATTCTCCGTAAACTGTATTTCGAAAAATCCTCCACTGCGCTGCTGTACCTTTTTATGGACATGTACTACGTTCGAGGCTCGGCAGTTGGTTGGGGGAGCCCCGCTCTGGACCCATTTTATTTTGCGGTTGCAAAAAAATAAAAAATAAATTCTCAGCGTTTCATCTTTTCGGAGATAAATCCGTATTACGAGTGGGGTTTCGATAAATTTTGTTCTCAAAAATATCAGAACATTTTTTTTTTTATTTTTCGGAAAACAATTTCAACTTGAAGTTTTTTTTTAAATTCACCTGAGCAGGTTAGGAACCAACATATGACCGTGTGCAAGGAATCATGTTTTAAACCTTTTAATCGATCGATTAAAAGCCTTCGACAGGTGTTCATGGGTAAATTACTTCATTTTCTAGCTTTCTGGTTGTGTGCTATGAGATGAGTCATTAAAAGACTTTTAAAATCCAAGTACAGTACAGTGTAATCTTCACGTTAATATTTCTCTTTCCTGGTGTTTATGTTTCAATCGATATCCCAAAATTGTTACTTCGTCTTCTTTGCTTCCTTGCAAGTTAAATTTCAACTCTCCTCTGTCCACGTCATAAACTTTCATCGCAGGTCTAGAAATACACCTTGATTTTCCCACTCCTTAAAATGCCTCCTAGTGAAGAGTTGCAGACTAAATTAATCTTGCTTAATCCATGCCTTTTTCAATTTGATTGAAAGACGACCAAATATTGAGACGTGATGGAATAGATTGAAAACGTCAATCATGGCATGTTTTAAAAGCCTTTTTACTCAATTAGCATGCCCATCTTAGCAAGAAGCGCAAAAGGGTAGATGCAAAGAAACGCTCCATAAAATTATCGTAAAATCATTACAATATGTAATCGAATGAGACGTGAAGTCATTTTTTTCCTGTTAAATAAGAAAGACGAGGGTGTTTTTCCTGTGAATTTGGTATCGTATTTCCGAAATTATCACATGTATAATTTACATTCGCTTGAATTATCGAATTCATTTTCCTGGATATCAGCGACATCATTAAAACGATAAAGGAATTCAAGCATGAATCAATTTTCAGAACGCGCCAACGCGAAAAAAAATTTAGTAAAAGGGGAATGAAGCGGCTCAAATTAAGATTATACGATCAGCTGTTTTTCGTTTTAAGAGATTGAACTTTGAGCATGATGAATTCAATGTAGCGTCGAACGGATGTCAATATGATCGGAGTTCTGCTCTTTAAAGTTTCCGTCATTGATGGAAGAATGACCGTCTCGGAGTTGTCGCCATCAGGTTGCAAGGTCTTGTTTTAGGAAGTTTGGAAGGCGGCCAAGCCCGCATCCGGGGCCAGTTGGGAACAATCCGTTGTCGCCGGCAGAAACACTTGCTTTCGTTTGCACGCATGATTGGATGGGTTGCCACCCGGGCACAGGTTCCCTTTTGGCTCCCGCTTTTTTTCTCGTTTCCCGCGCTCATAGTCGGAATGAGTGATGGTAGTGGTTTGCTTCCGCTGGAGTCCACTGGCGACGAGGCTGCGAAAAACCTCAGGGGACTCTTTTTCTCTCCGTCCTTGGGCCTTTTTCCCCGCTCACAAGGCGGATTCGGCCTTGTTTCCGTCTCTCGAACTCACGCTGTTAATTATCCCTCGCGTCCGTCGAAAATCCGCCATTCATCTGTGCCTTAATCAACGAGGCTGACGAGGGGACCCGAAAAATGTCGACGTCGCGGGTCGTTTGTCTTCGGATCGGTTCACTAACTGCTGGCCGAAACGTCGGCTGGGAACGTTCCATTTTGGCGGCGTCTAATGCCGAGCTTGCTGGCATGTCAGCTGGTGAACGACATGGGACCATTTTAGGCCGCCTTTTATTTTGCAGTAAGCCGCGAGCATGAGGGGCGATGGAATGTGTAATGGTAGAATCCGATGCGTTTTGTCTGATGGACTGCATCCAGTAACCAACTTACACCAGCTGTGGCGCAACATTTTTTCAAGCTTTGCGAATGGAATGAAGCTTACTTTTCCCCTAAATCAACAGTACCTCGCTTCCACCTGCGTTCCATATACAAACATCCATCGAAAACATCAAGAGAACAGTGCAGAAAATTAATTCATCGCTCGATTATTTCGCAAAAGTCAAATATGGCAGGAAACCTTTCATAAACATAGTTATCAATTTCCATCGGAGGTGCGTGGAACTGAAAGCTGCTACTGTACTAAAATACACATGTGAATGTACGAACAAAATTTAAATTATCCAAATAGTTTTGGAAAAGAATAATTTGAAGATTGTTCTTGCGCCTGAAATACGGCGAGGTCTAGCATGACTGAGTGGAAGTCATTAAAAGCCACGTGTAATTGGGACAACGTTCATGGAAATCTCATCAGCCCTGTGCTGGTAAGCAATGTCGAGGCCATTTCCCCTGGCGGCTATATTTTATTCGAAGGTCCTTGAAATCATGCAGGATACGTCATTCGCGAGAAGATTTAATACGTTTAATATGACTTCTGCTTTTCAATTGCGCGTTCCCTAAACAATCCGGGAATAGTTGAGTTAAAACATTGAATAATTTTATAAATTTAGGATATTAATGTTTTGGAAATCTCGTTACGCAAACATTTTTATCTTGACTTTACAAGAATGTGCGTTTTCGGTTTTTCGTGGTTCTCTTGCGTGGAACAAACTTAGGGTGTAGGGTGAATGTTCTTATTGACGATTTGAACTTCTTTATGCTGATTCAGTTCAATGCTGATAGTGAGCAGCAGAAGCTCCGGAAAATCTACGGGATTCTAGAAACAGATGTTGAGGTCAGGAATCCGAAACCGGCGCATTTCCTCGAACGAAAGGGAGAAAATGAGAAATTGTTTTTCGTTCCTGCTGAATGCATTGACCTAGGGAACGACAGGGGGAAAATAAGTTCATGGGTGGCCGCACGTATCATTCCTGATTTCAGTTCACCAAAAAAAAAAAAACTCTTCCTTTGAACAACTCTTCGGTCCGTGTTGCAATAAACAAATGGCATTTCTCGCCTATTGCACAACCGCGTGTGTTCAGATGTGCGCAGTCATGTACGATACGCAGAACCCGCCGATCGACGTGAGATGAACGGCTCATGTCGAGGGAAAGGAAATGCTGCGCCTTTTGCTCACTGCTTGCCACGCGAATGGATTACAAGGGGTCCATTCATCAGCTAAGAGCTGAGGCTGGATTCTTGCGCTTTCAGCTTGTCTGTCTGATTGTCAGACTTGTGGCATAAGTGGGTTGAACGATAGACACTGCTCTTGACGCTCTATTTTCTCTCCCCCCTCTCTCTCTCTTCGTTCTTCTCAGTTGCGGGTGTGTCAGTTTCTGCGGTGAATGCTGGTGCAATATCTTTTTCTTTTACACTGCCGCAGTGAAAGATTCAATCTCGCAACTTTTTCCGTGAATGAATGAACAGAAAGCTTTATTTTCCGCTTTTCAGCGTTCACAAGGTTCAATCAACATTCCCACATCCAAACCCTCTCATTCATTTTTCTGTGACACCATGATTCTGAAATAACGTCCTTACCCCAACATATGATGATCATTTGGTAAAAAGAAAAAGGCTTTTGAGAGCATCTTATGTTCCATGAAGTCTTTTATATGTACTGTATAGTGGGATCTTAGATTCGCCGCGGAAGTGCGTGTAAGCTTCTGTCCAACCCAACCCAATCTTTCGAATGAGAAATCTTCTCAAAATTTTCTCGCAAAATATTTACGACTACGTTTAGTCCAAGGACACGTACAATTATCCTATTTTTTGTTAGCAGTACAGTACAATATTGCATTTCTGATTATATTAAGCAGACGATAGAAACGGGGTTAAGATAATATCAAAAGACTGTTGTGATACGGAATGAAAGTGCATCCCACATCCGCTGGTGAAATTATTCGCATTTTTGAATCGCGAAAATTTTGGAACGACGAAGAATAATGGATGGCAGTTATATCGAGTGAATGTCCCAAATTTTCATGCGTGAATTATTGTTCTGCATTATGGGGTAATTCAGCTTTAATAACCTATTTAAAATGGACTCAGGAGTTTTGATTTCGTTTCGCCATATGCGATCTTGAGCAGTTCTTTGGTTTTTAAAATTTGTCGCACAATTTTATTCAAAGTAAAAGAAACTAGCTCAAGCTACCTTTGGCAGTGATTAAGTTTCGGTGCGGTTTTTATTTCGCATCTTTTCTTCTTCTTCCTAAATTTGGTTTAAATGCTTCGTGTTCGAATGAAAAAATGAAAATCCAAAGCGAATGATCGAAAGAGTGATTATTAAACGCTGTAGGAATCCCCAGATTACTTTTCAATGTAGTAAGCGTCGATAACAACGGATGAGCGATTTTTTATTCTGTAGTCCATGTTATCTTGAGATTTGATTACGTCAGGGACAGAAGAATGGAAAATAAATGAGCGGAAGTCGTTAGTATTCATAATATGGTTATCCAGGGTAGTGTTTTATCCCCGTGTGAGAAGAGGCATGCAGCGGATGGATGATTTCCTTGAAAATGTACAATCGGGTTATTTTCTTCACCTCGCATGCGGAATATTCGGCTTAAAAGTTCAACAGTGGTGGGGAAAAACCCCCTCTCGATGGGGAGAAGAAAATAAAAAAAGAGAGAAAAAGGCCGAGGAACGAAAGCATGGACCTCGTAGCAGCAGGTAGGAGGCTGTATCAGGTTGCAACCACAGGATTATCTTGTCAACAGCCCGAAACTTCTTCCACGGGGTTTGGTGGGAAATATTCGCCATATGCTCAGCTCTCTCCGCACGGCCGAAAATTCGTTTGCTTCCACGCAGATGGTTTTGATCCTGAACGCTGTTTCCCACCTTAAGCCGGAATAAAATTCTTGGTGTCGAGGATTTCTCGCCCAGAATCGTTACATCGACCGCTGACAGCTTTCGAAATTTCCGGGATGTTCCCCTTGAACCGGACCCTGTTTTCCCTCCCGCTTACACGGAACGCTCATTAGCATCTTCCTCATTTTCTCTCTGCGTTCGCAGAAACTGGACTGAAGCATATCCGTTATTATTCCTCCAGGAATTGCAGTCGTCCTAAATTGCCTTTTTTTGCTGTTAATCATTCTTCATGCTGAAACTACGCATTTAAAATTTTTATAATTTCTCTGCAGAGTTTTTCGAGTGGAATGAACTTCTCCTATACACGCCGCTAATACTTGGTAGAATGCATGAGTCCCGTGTCAAGTACGGACAAATTTTAGATACAATTCTAGACCAAATGCTTCGGGTCGAGGAGATTCAGCATTAAATTTTACAGAAACAGTTTGAAAACGAAATTGCAGTAGATCTCAACCCTTAATTTGAAAAACATGCCGGAAATTTGATTTCTCGAAATCCGCACCGATTTTGCAATTCCGTATGCGCGTAATGTGCGTACGAACGGTTCTGTTGCGTTGCGGGCGGATATTTCGGTCATGCCCGATTATTGAAATTAGATCGGAATTCCCGGTTGAATCCGGCTTAGGTGGTTAGGACGAATATTTGTAAAGCATGCTTTTATTCAATCGCCAGGTACTAAACCAATCCAGGAATACTGCGCCGTGTGAAAAAAAAAAATTGGAAAAATAAATGCAGCTGAAAAAATGAGTACAGCATACGTCTGTCCAGACGATTTGAAATTTAGGGCTGAAATGAACTCTCTTTCTTTGGGACGGTAATCACTAATTCACATGTCTGTAGGTCGTCCAAGTATAGGGTGAAATTAATTCAGTAGAATTCCGACTTGGAATCAATGAATTCATCCTACGATTACCGGATCAACCCGGCTCAGATACATTCTGAATATTAAGCATCCTTTTAATGAACTACCTATTGGATGAATGTAGGATGGCCAAGTTAAGTGACGATGGAATCTCGAAACACTTTTTGAACATTTTCGATAGTTAAATAAATGAGGCCGTGTGAATAAATAAGTTTGTTCTGGTACAGTAATTGTAGCAGTGATAAACCTGAAACCAGATTTTCTGATCCCTTGAAAGAGCGTTTTCCGCCTAGAGGCACCATAATTTCTGCCATTCGTTCGTTTATTTTAATCACAATTTGAATTTCAAAGCTGAATAAAGATTACGAAGTAGAGTTTCAATCGAATTTTCGCGAAATATTTTGCTTGGTAGTTGCAATGTGACGGGAAATATGGAATTCTTAGAAACTTTTCTACTGCTCAATTACATTACCTGTATTGAAGAGCGTAATGATTTTTGCTTTGCCTAACCATTTTGGCTCTGCAATCGTAAATTGCAATTTCCAATTAAATTGATCAACAGAATTATGATTTCTGAATGCAAAGTCCATGAAATCTTCGCAGTTTTATTTGTTGACTTATGTCATCGATAGCGTGAAAGTTTATTAGGAAACCACTTTAAAAAAATACGGTACGTATATGTTTCTTACTCCGCTGGACATTATGGCGAATGCTAGTCATAAATCATATTTTCTACCGTGTATGCAGTCCGGCCTAATTACGATATCCGAATCGATTGTCGATGGAACTATCGCTTCAGTTTCTCATGGTTAAAATGCGACGACAGCCAATGCGGGAAAGTTTGTTCAGGTAGCAGTGAAAAATAAGTAAACCAGATTTTTGTTCCAGCTCTCCGGAGCGCGGAATAAGCAATGCGTGCCTGCTTGTCTTCGAAAATCCGCGGCTACCACGGCCTCTCCGTAATCGTAAGCTGCTTTGGTTGCGCAGTACATTTCGACAAACCGTCGGAATTTGTTCGGCTCCGAGGCCTCAAAAAATTAATTTTTGTTTTTCATCCTCATTTCATACATTCGCATCCAATCCGGCGCCCTCTGTTCTCGCCTGCAGTTTGATGAAAAAGTGAGGGGGGATTGCACGGTAATCTGTGGGGAATCGTTGCAAATCCCAGGCCCACCCACTGCCTTTGCTTCGATTGTCTGCGGTTCGCAGATGCCCTCTTCTTCGGTGGGCTGCGGTCGAAGCGTCTCGGCTCCAGTCGGTCAGAATTGGATTCGAGGCTCCGCGAAAGGTTTAGTATTCCGTCTGATGAAAATGCTACGTGACTTATCATCGAAAGTAAATTTTCCTGCCCCCCCCCCCCCTGGTTAACTTTCTAACCGTGAACCGCCCATGCTTCTGTTTCCTAATGTAATTTACAGTATTCATATATTTTTCGCCCAGAGAAATGCAGTAGGAACTCCATCATCCAGGTGAATGACCGGAGAACGTTGCCCGGATAATTCAATATTTATGGGAAACGTATACAGTACTAAAAAGTAAAATGAATGAGATAAATTCCTCTTATTTCGAGATGACCTGGTATCATATGGCCGAGGAAAAGAAGAGGTTCAATTTTTTGAACAAATATGCAAGAAATATTTTCCATTTGATAGAACTGGAATGTGGGAGGAAAAGAATCAACCCTCGAATATTCGAGGGTTTTAAATTCTGCTCAGATGAGAATAAGCGTTCAATTGCATAGCATTTGGATACGTATTAACTGGGCTTTATTTGCGTAAGGGTCATTCTTGCGGAGCACAATCTCATTGGATTTCAATTTCGGCACGTCGCAGTATTATAACAACTAGAAACCCACTTTCACATTCATCAGCATTCTGAAAAATGCATGAAAACAGCGTGGTTGTGACGTAGAGTTCTACTTATTTAACCGAGGTCCGTGACGGCAATTTTTCCGCTTTTCAAAGCTAATCAAGGGCCTTCACATTCTTGAGGGTACAGACCGACTGGAATAAATCATATTCAGCCCGAGGGAAACAAGGCAGCCCTAAACCGTTACGATGGTTGACTTCACGGGAGGAAAAGAATCAACCCTTAATCTGCAGATTCCCTGAGGGTATGAAGCTCCTTCAGCAGTTATACTTTACTTCAGTTTTTAATATTTTCTCTCGGGAGTTGTGATAACGCGCGAATTTTTGAAGGCTAAAAATGGAACTGCCCGTAAAGGCGTCTACAGAAGAGTCGACGGTCACTGAAGAGAGGAAATCCGCATTTGATTAGGGAGAAGAAGTTCAGGGTTTGCGCCGATTTTTTTTTTATTTTTTATTTTTTGGCAATGAGGAGGTGTTACAGAAGATACTGTTCCGAAAAAATGGTCCATTTCTTAGTCCAGAGTACGAAGTGGAGTTTCTCGCGTACTGCGTGGCGAATGAGAATTCTTTTTATTAGGTGCATCTGCAATTTTTTTTTTTGCCGAAAAACTCAGGCATATACAGTATCCCATCACTTCTTGCATATGCGTGTGCAGATTATTCAACAGCGACGCTGTGGCACAATCTTTTTTCATCTCTTCTTAACATGCAAAAAAGTTTCTCCCTAATTTCCCTTTCAACCATGGACAGCCCAAATCGACTCACCGAGCTACGTTCGAGGAACTCACGGGTTCGGGATCACTGTCAGATCTCACTCCGAATTCGAGTTATTTTGTGCTAAGATGTTGGACAGGAACAATTGAAAAATTTTTTATAAGGATTTCACGTAGATATCAATGTGAACTTGGAGAGCCATAGTGAAATTTTCGAAAGCCAGCATGCGATGTTGGCAACAGCCGAAGTGCTGTACTCTGTTGTTGATATGAGGACGGATAATTCAATGCGCGGTTTTCCTCACATGTTTTTCAGCGTGAAAGCAGGCGGAGGTTCGCCACATTCCTCTTCGGATTTCGACTCGCTCGGAATCCAGCGGGATTCGCAGCATAAGACTGCTCCGAACCTGTGGAACCCGTTGTTCGACTCCACGCCTCGAAACAACGTATCCGGGTTTGATTCGTCCGTCGTATCGGGAAACTCCACAGACTACGACATTGACGCCAGCGCCGAAAACGTCGTCGTCATTTTGAGTGATCGATCAAAGTTCCCGTCGGGGCCGGACAGTCAGAATAGCGTCGCTTCTATGACTCAATGCTCTTTGCCCGTCCCTGACACCGGGCATCTGCTGAACCTATGGGGCATGACCGGCCCGTCGCCCACGACTACTTTCGGTGAGTTTCGCGACATTGCTCCTTGAATGCGAAATCCTTCTCCGTTTTTCTTGGTCGGCAGACGTTTCTCGCTTATATCCGATGGCGAAGAAAATAAATAGTTGATAAAAGTACCAGAATCGCGTGTTGATGCGATGAAAATAGATGCCTTCAGCGAAATGAACATGATTCCCCCTCTATTGCGCGAAAAAATCGTTTCCCGGAGCGAGGAGAGAAAACGAATATCCAGGAAGTGAATTAATCAACCAAATTAAGACTTGACAACAAAAATAAGTCATAACGGACGAAAAATGATGAATTGGCAGATATGACTATTTTTCGGGCTTATCTAGCCTCCCTGAGAAAATTTCGCGTAGAGATATTCTCATCGCAAATTCGAATTGTGTGGATGAGGAAAGAGGTTTCTAAATTTTCTCGAGTAAATTTCACCTTAGAGGGCAGATCTCAACTTATGCTTTCAAGTTTCGCAATCATTTTATTTCGTTTCGCAGTAACACCAAGCATTTTGAATTACTCTGAAATACGCAACTAAAGAAAGCTTCCCAGGTGGTTGTCTAAAAAAAAATGGTTTGATGTACATTTAAAATATCCATCGTATATTTTGTAAAGTTTATCATCACTCAGGCCTTTTAAAATCATATTTTTGATTTTTTTTAGTATAACTGTTGAATAGTGGTTGTACCGGGATTTCTGTTCCAGTCTCTCGTCTGCAGTACTTTCTAAAGCTTATTCTTGCTGAATTCGAAAAATGGAAATATCTTCGTCGTCATTTCCCCCGAAAAATCCGGAATGCGATCAGTGTGCAAGCATAAGCTGTGATTAAAACATTTGCGGTTTTGAATAACGTGTACGACAGCCAGAAATTTTAAATCAAGTTAATGATTCAATGTGATACGGATATAGATTACGCGCATTTTCTAAATTTAAGCTGAACAACATTTGACTGTGTGACATACTGCGTTGGTATATTGGTTATTCAGGTATTGTGTTAAGTATCTGGATTTAGAACGTTATAATCCAGAGTTTCGCTATTTATTTTGCTCTAAGGACGGTTTTTTTTTACCACGGAAAAGACGGGTTTAAAAGATTTAAATGTCGGATTCCCTCAAATATTTGCAAATATATTTCCCCGAGGACTCTGTTTTTCGCCTAATTTTCCTATGTCAATTTTGATGCCTGTAAAATGAGACAGATGATTTAAAGTAAAAGAAAAGAGACATAAAAACCTCGTCAATATCACGGAAGCTCTTCACACGAAGGAACCCTTGGCAGCTATAGCACAAGTTGAGAATCTGTGTTCTAGTCGAAGTTTGACACTTCGTTGTACGGTATCATACCTAAATTGTCCAAGAGACATAACTTCACGTCTTAATTTATCTTGAAAGTGATAGTGATTGCACAACACGGAGAAAATCATTAAGATATTGTATATTGAAAATTAAGTCGCAAATTAGTGCCATGCAAAACGATGGACTCACTTGAGAGCGTGGGTTTAAGTCGTTTTTTTTTTTCTTTCGATCGGCTCACCTCCAAAAAGTCATTGGTTCGTCAGCCGTGAGTGCTTTCGCAGTTATGCCTCTCCAGTGAGGTCTATTTTATATATTTTTTTATTTTTATGTTTTTACTGACACTCATGGGAAATTTAATATTCTGGTTGAACCACTGTGATCCGCCGCGGCTGCCAAAAGTTTCTTTACAATCCCACTCGCGCGGGCGGTGCTACTTAAGAGAGTAGTTGGTCACGGGTGGGCCTGGAAACCTGCGGCGATATTGGTCTTGATTTGTGTTTCATCGTAAGATGAATAGAATTTGCTGAGATGTACCTGAAAAGTGTTCAACGTCTTGATTAACTAGCTTCAGTAATTTCCGTATATATATGGTGCTTAGAACGAGAAAGGTCGAACTTGTGAGATGTGGTTTCACTGAGGCCCGTCGACAAACTGAGGAATCCCTTGAAGTGATTGTTTCTGACTTTTTTTTAAATCTACAAACTCATACGTAGACTCAGAAAAAATGTCGTAGTCGCTTCACAGGTGGAGCGATAATTTCTACATCAAGATTTGAACACATGAGAAAAAGTTTCCCCGAGTGCTGGGGAAAAAATTATTCATAGCCTCTATTCAGATTTTTAAAAATTTCCTGAGCTCATCAATGATCGAATTTCAAAACTTCAGTAAATCTTTCAACGCAATTTTTGAAAGCATGAAGTGGGAAAATTTTGAATAATCACAATTTGCTATTTTCATATACAGAACTCGGAAACAAAATAATTTAATTTCTTACTGGTATGAACGCGTCAAATTCGATATTTTTTTTAAATCTGACACTTTGAAAGATCTGCAGGAATACTGTATATCGAGATGGCGAAATCCTCATTTGCTAGGAATGCAAATTAGTGTGCTTGTTTTACACATGTACAGTATAAATATTCACTAGACAGTATTCAAACGTTCGTTTGAATGATTCGCTTGTATTACACATTACGCTGAGTCAAATACTTGTTTACTACAATGGAAAAATAAAACGGGATAAAAGGCTTCCAGCAATCAAAATTATGAAATACACTTGGAAAATGATGTTGGGTGAACTGATAAATTACGCATCGCGAATTTAAATTTATTTTCATTTATTCATTTTCCACTTCGTATATCATCCGAAGCACTCGTAAAAAATGATGGTCTCCTCGAATCCGAAAGTCCATCAAGCGAGACGTCCATCATAAAGGGTACCATTGTATTTTCAGGGGCGCCTCTGAAGTGCGATCCGGGCGAAGACGAGGAGATCCCTTCGGGCCTGTCGTCGGTGTACGCGTTGCACGGATCCGGTCGGCCGATCGACGGACGTGACGGCGACTGCCTCGGCGACCTGCACCGACAGGGCGACTCGCAGTCGCCGAGTGGCG
>CAJPEX010000036.1:0-107465 GCA_905338405.1 Notodromas monacha | reverse complement strand
TTTTTTTTTACCACGGAAAAGACGGGTTTAAAAGATTTAAATGTCGGATTCCCTCAAATATTTGCAAATATATTTCCGGCTCCTGAGACAAAAAGCGGATTAAAAGGATACAGTTAAAACTACGGACATTTTACTCTGTCTACTAAATTTCATTTTCTTTTCTCTGTATTTTTGGAGCAGTTATAGTGCCTTCGAGAAGTGTGCGAGGAACCCTTGGCAGCTATAGCACAAGTTGAGAAGCTGTGTTCTAGTCGAAGTTTGACACTTCGTTGTACGGTATCATACCTAAATTGTCCAAGAGACATAACTTCGCGTCTTAATTTATCTTGAAAATGATACTGATTGCACAACACGGAAAAAATCATTAAGATATTGTATATTGAAAATTAAGTCGCAAAATAGTGCCATGCAAAACGATGGACTCACTTGAGAGCGTGGTTCAAGTCTTTTTTTTTTTTTTTTCGATCGCCTCACCTCCAAAAAGTCATTGGTTCGTCAGCCGTGAGTGCTTTCGCAGTTATACCTCTCCAGTGAGGTCTATTTTTTATTTATTTTTATTTTTATGTTTTTACTGACACTCATGGGGAATTTAATATTCTGGTTGAACCACTGTGATCCGCCGCGGCTGCCAAAAGTTTCTTCACAATCCCACTCGCGCGGGCGGTGCTACTTGAGAGAGTAGTTGGTCACGGGTGGGCCTGGAAACCTGCGGCGATATTGGTCTTGATTTGTGTTTCATCGTACGATGAATAGAATTTGCTGAGATATATCTGAAAAGTGTTCAACGTCTTGGTTAACTAGCTTCAGTAATGTCCGTATATACAGTATGTGGTGCTTAGAACGAGAAAGGTCGAACTTGTGAGAAGTGGTTTCACAGAGGCCCGTCGACAAACTGATGAATCCCTTGAAGTGATTGTTTCTGACTTTTTTTAAATCTACAAACTCATACGTAGACTCAGAAAAAATGTCGTAGTCGCTTCACAGGTGGAGCGATAATTTCTACACCAAGATTTGAACACATGAGAAAAAGTTTCCCCGATTGGGGAAAAAATTATTCATAGCCTCTATTCAGATTTTTAAAAATTTCCTGAGCTCATCAATGATCGAATGTCAAAACTTCAGCAAATCTTTCAACGCAATTTTTGAAAGCATGAAGTGGAAAAATTTTGATTAATTACAATTTGCTATTTTCATTTACAGAACTCGGAAACAAAATAATTTAATTTCTTCCTGGTATGAACGCGTCAAATTCGATATTTTTTTTAATCTGACACTTTGAAAGATCTGCAGGAATACTGTATATCGAGATGGCGAAATCCTCATTTGCTAGGAATGCAAATTAGTGTGCTTGTATTACACATGTACAGTATAAATATTCACTAGACAGTATTCAAACGTTCGTTTGAATGATTCGCTTGTATTACACATTACGCTGAGTCAAATACTTGTTTACTACAATGGAAAAATAAAACGGGATAGAAGGCAATCAAAATTATGAAATACACTTGGAAAATGATGTTGGGTATTGACTATTTAATGCGTAGCGCTTAAATTTAAATAAAAGTAAATAAGTAAAAGGTGAAGCATATAGTAGGCTTCGTGAGCATTTTTTACTACCAGAGGAGCTTAGGCTTTCAGGTAGTTCGCTCTGCTCCATCATAAAGGGTACCATTGTATTTTCAGGGGCGCCTCTGAAGTGCGATCCAGGCGAAGACGAGGAGATCCCTTCGGGCCTGTCGTCGGTGTACGCGTTGCACGGATCCGGTCGGCCGATCGACGGACGTGACGGCGACTGCCTCGGCGACCTGCACCGACAGGGCGACTCGCAGTCGCCGAGTGGCGTCCCCGCCGGAGGAGGCGTCGATCCTGGGCACGAGTCCCCGCATCGATACCACAGGCGGAAACTGTCGCCGGCGAGCGCGGTGCAACCCAGCAACCTGACCGTGGCGACGTCCGTGCCGTCCGGCGAGCAAAGCAACTCCTCGCCGAGGCCAATCAGCGCCGCTTCCTCTGATCCCGACGGCTCCCAACAGAGCCTCGGGTTCGATCGCAGAGACCCTCCTTCTTATGTCGAAAAGTAAGTGCAGTCATGGAAAATTTGACTTTAGGTTTCACTGAATCACACCTGACCACTAGTGCACAAAATTTTGGTAAATGTTCCGTGTTAGAGCTCCTCGACGCGTTGCCTTGCTTGTTTACCTGATAATGACGGGTTTTCGGGTGATTTTCTGTCGGAAAAACATTTGACTAATTGAGGCTGTTCGAGCTGAGAAGAAAAATTTATTTCTACGGTCATTAAAATGTCAAAGATGCATTGATTTCAATATTATGTTCAAGACTTCTGGTCTTTTTCAGATTTTAGAGACATTTTTACAAGATTTTATGAGTACTCTGCATAAGGAGACTCGAAAACGTTGTGATTATGGCTAGAGTTTCCCACTTCACTACGTATTCCTGAAGATTTGCCGAAAGACAGTGGGAAGTTTGAATTTTTTTTAAATATCATCTTTCTTTCATCTCACGAAATTTTCTGAGCTTGTGTATAATTAGCGTTTCATACTCCATGAGAACACAAAAATTGAAGTTGTATGAGGACAGTTTTAATTTCCGATTAAAGTACTGTACCTATTTTTCTCAGAAAAAAATTTAACGAAATTTTTGTCTTATATTTTTGCTTCGCGATTTCGACTGATGGTCGCTACGTAGTAAATACATCGTCCGACTGAGGTACCAAAACTACCACTACCTTGTTGAAGATATTTGTACCGGATATCCAAAAATTATGCCTTTCTTATGCGTTTCCCATAAAAATCTTTAAGAAAATCCCACAAAAAATCGCGACGACGGGCCGAACTTCACTTATTGTCTTATTGCGACGGTTAGGGTTCCGAAAAATCGCAAGTTTTCTTTTTGCCGATACGTAAACCCCTTTTCAGAGAATTAACCGGCTGGTTCAGCGTGAAAACACCCGTTCATATTCGATCCCGCTTTCTCAATCTCGGGCAGAATTGGCCCGCTTTTTTATTTGTGCACGTGCGTGTGCCCAGCCCTGACCGCACAGTTTCCACGCTTCTCAGTAGCCAATTCAGCGAGGTACAGTTCGCCAGATCCGCAAGTTTCTCTCCCGATTACCCACAGAGTGCACAAATTATTTCAATTTATTCTTTCTGATTTCGTTGAATTTTCTTTCTTTTCACCGTATCCATTGCGAGCGACTCTTGATAATTTTTATTCTGCAAGGCAAACATCGCATGCTTTTTAGTTTTACCCACTCGTACTGTATAATGCAAGGTGATTCCAGAAATTTCCAATGGTTCGTTAAAATGTTTTTGGTCCCGAGATAAACAGACATTCATAATTTTCCCCATGAATTCGATATGGATATGAATGCTGGTAAATATTCATTCGACTCTCATCCCTTACGATTTCAATGCTTGCATGACTCGATGGAGGATTCGGATTTTCTTGGCTTTTTGTTGGATTTTGAGCATTCTTAAAGGTTGACAGCTCACAGACGTGCATATTTAACGAATGATCGACAACCCCTTGTAAGGATTGAAACTCTCTGATAATAAGAACATATTTGTGATCATAGGTGGTGTGGAAATGTTGAGATCGAGAGAGAGAGAATCCCTCAGCAGTGTTCCAGAACTTTGAAACGTGCAAATTTGAAAACTTTTATACGGGGCGCTTTTCGCTCTGATTGGTCCACAACACCGTAAATATTCGAATGTACGTTATGGGCCTGCAATCATGCAAATTTGGTGAAGGGAAGGTTGGGCAGTGCAAGAGAGGCATAAATTCGGATGTCATTCCGACAAAGAATAAGTGGTTGGGGCGTGGGAAAGCGAGGGGAAAAATTTCCAACTTTGCAGTGCAAATCTCAGTGTGACTCGTTTACAAAAGTACTCAACTAGTAGAAGTTAAAGATATTGTATAAATACTCTTTGTTAAATATGCCACTCTCCCGCTCCATTTCTTTCAATTTCATAGGCAATAGTCTTTACTCTTGGGGATGTCACTGATTTCATCTCATTTTTTAAATGCCAGCCACGAGTCTTTGTTTCGAGCCGTTCAAAACTGTTACTTTTTTATTCCTGGCTTTGAACACATGTTTGTCCAACCGAGCTCCACGTCTATATTTTTACATGATAGCATTCCTTCGGAACGACTTCCGTGGTCAAGTATTCTCAGATCCATGCCCTGAAATATATAGGTTTGTGGTCTATAAAAACGAGGAGCATCGTGTCGAGGAGTGTCGTGTCCAAATCGAGTTCATGCTTCTTTCGGTTTCCACGCTGCGTCATGCTAGATCGTGAAACGACGAGTCTAGACTAACTTGAGCACTGATGGATTCATGCCCTTGTTTTGATCCCATTTGACAGCATGCAGCCGTACGGCACTAGTCAAGCATCGCCATACGCGTCACCTGTGACGGGGCTGTACAACGGGCACCAGCACTCGTCCAACGCGTCTAGCCCGTTCGGCACCGTATTTCCTCGTCCGCTTGCCGGTAATTTTGAAAAACCAAAATTTTCTAATTGTTATACATTACTAAAAAAAATGTTCTGAAAAAAAATTATGCGTTCGCCCGGCAGGTCGGAGTCTCAACCAGTGCGGGCTTGGGACTAAAATGGGGCCTGGGGTCGGAGCTGAATGTAACTTCTACCCGTGCTACCCGACCAATTACAATTGCGAATCCAACGGGCACCAGGACGCAAACATGACATCGTCGCACACCAGCAACCTGACGAGTGGATACTATTCAGCTGCCCAGGCAGCATCCATTCATCCGTACTCCGCAGTGTCTGCAGCTCATTGCGGCACTTCCCAAACGTCGTACTCCCAACAGGTTTGTACACAATTATTCAATGTTTTGGGGCCTTAAGCGAGCACAATAAAATCGAATTTTGTTTTCTGAATGCTGTAATGGATTTCTCAAGATTTCATTCTTTATTAAGCGGGGGTGCAGGAGGAGGGGGAATGAGCTCAGAAGCCTTCAAGTTTTTTTTTATTTTTTTTTTAGAAAACTTGAGATCCCCTCACAATTTAAAATATCCGCGAAAAAGGCAGTTCAGAGTTGAGATTCTCAACCTTTTGGACTATTGCAGTCCTTTTCTTGATCAATGTCCACTATGGGCTTCTTTAGGAAAAATTCTCGGGGGTCTCCACCGTTAGCCAAGAAGACCTTAGTTCTAAGATCCCATACTTCTCAATAAGTCACATCTGACGGTCACCGATGGATTCTACCCCCATTTTTAGCGTTTTTTTCCATTCCGATATTCTCAGTTAAAGTATTTGATTTCTAATCGGTTCATGTTGAATGCTAGGCAGTGGTATTTAATGCTCTTGGTATCATTTTCTTGAAACCAGGGACTGGACTATGGCCCAACTGCGTATGCTTCCGCGTACGGTCAACCTTCCAGTGCATATGTATACTACGGAAGCTCTCATCCCAGCTACTACGACGTGGCACCATTATCCTCAAACACAGGTGCCCCTGTCATGGCTACAGCATCACCGGCATTGACCAACAACACTTATCAATTTCCTGCTTTGACGCTGCCAGGTAAAAATCGAAACAAGGAAACCCCTTCCGTTTTCAGCAATTGTAGGTCAATAAATATTTACAATTAGTAGGGATTTCGATTCAATAAATGTGGTATATGCAGAAGCAAAGTCCTGGACAATCTCTTATAGAATGATTATGAATCCCTCTTCTTGATACTGTACTGTATTGCATCATTGTGAGCATAGAGACAAAACGTATGATATCAAGTAAGAGTTGAAATAATATTTCCCGAAAAAAAGATCGGTTGCGGCCTTTCATATAATATGTATAAACAGTACCTCCGTTTTGAGATAAATTGTTGGTTGAAAAAGTAACGCATGCATGCAACAAATTTGACCAATTATCATCACTCGGTCACATAAAGATCATCACATGACTTGCTCCAAGCTGATTCGGGAATTATTTCTTTTTTATTTACCTAAATTATTGAAATTACTGACTTCGTAAGCAAAAATTGAAATCGCTATTTCTTCAATTTGTTGGTTATTAACACAAATAACCAAGTACTTGAAATTACAAAAACATCATGTAAATTGCCAAAAAATAAAGTGTTTACCTATCAATTGCATGAAGTTATCCTTCTTCTCTACTTTAATGTGGCTTTCTAGGATTCATAGTACATCTGCTCCCTATATACTTTGGCAGGGTTTTTTTCGGACGCAGCAGGTTATTCAAAAGACTGTAGCAAACTGTAATACGGCCTAAGAATACTGTATGAAAAGAGAACAATTCAAAATAAAATTTAAAGCAACTTTCATTCAACTCTAGGCGAAAACATTTACATTTCTTACTTTTAGACGAGTATTTCGGGCAAATAGAATCGAAAATTACCCGGCACTTCGCCCTCTATAATCACGTCAATATGTGATGACTAATGCGAGAGAATACGTTAAATGAGATGTTCCCGAATGATCCTTTCAGACAGGAGTATGCGTTACGGCGGCCTGGACGCCTCGGGAGTCAAAGCAGAGCCGAGAGCAGGCACGAAGCGAGGTGAGCATCCGACACGGGCGTGTAACGCTAACCGCGGTTGACCCGAGGCGCGGGAGAAACCCGGCTCATTTGCGCCTTATCGAATGTCGTTGACCCTAAATTTCATTACGGCTTTTTCCCCGCTCCCCCTGGGGGTTTACTTTTGATCAAAAGGAGCATCCAGCCGCAGTAATAAGCGCGGACGGCGTCAGGTGTCCGCCATCGTTCCTTCCCCATCCAGCCCGGACGACGCGACGGAGAGCACCGTAGACCGAGTCTTCCTCTGGGACCTGGACGAGACAATTATAGTTTTCCATTCCTTACTCACCGGCACGTTTGCCGCCTGTCATCACAAGGTAAGGATATCCCTGTTCGCATCAATATTTTCCTTTCGCACCCCGTAACCGAATCCGAGTCCCGCGGCGCTTCATCGGCTAATGGGGGATTATTATTTTTTCTTCATCTCGTTTTTACCTTTATTTTTAAAACATTATTTCTTTATGCCCTCCCCCTCGTTGTATTCCTCTCGGTGGTACTTAGGACGCCGAGAGGCGTCGTGTGGGTTCTCCATCTTAATTGTGTTGGTACCTGTTCTGCTTCCGACCGGCTTTTCCCACGCAGTCGAATCAGCTTCGACGCGTGAAAAGATTTCATTCTCTCTGGATGCCCGCCGGTGGTGTTCTTTGTGTCCCGCCGGGGATCGAGTGTCGGGATCTCGACTTCCCCTGGGCTATTATCTCGAAATCTTTCTTGTGGTGTTATTTGGAAAAACATACCTGCCGGTTTCGGAAGTGGTGAGGATTATAGTTGAACTGCGATCATCCGGGATAATGACTGGGTGTCTTTTTCCGGATACAGGTGAACTTACTGTAGGACGAAATTCGAAAACCAGAAAAAGTTTCGTCGGAGGGAAATTTCCGTTGCAGAGAACCCCTGTAACACGGGGAGAGGACCTTTTTATTGGGACCAGAAACAAATTCGTTATACAGAGAAAATTGTTATAGACAAGATCGCGTTGTAGAGAGAATCCTCTTGTGATATTATATCACGGATAATTTGACCTTATGAAATGCTTTCAATCTACTGATGCAAAAAAGTAAGCTTGGCCTGACTCCTGAGTTCTGATCTATCATGTATTACAAAACTATTACCTGTACTGTATTGTACAGTACATGGATTCCTGGAAATTTCGACTCGCACGAGGCCCGCTAATTAGTTAATCTTCAGAGAAATGACGCGGTTATACCTTTAAAAAATTGCTCATTATCAGTTACTTTGTTTCCTGTGAACTCGAGCCCGGTTGACCAGACGTATAACCCGAGTTCTGCCGCATATTATCTTTCGTTTTAAGATGAGAAGTCAAAATTCTGATTTATGCTGGTTCGATGGAGCCTATTGCAAAAGTGACAAGAAATCAGTACAATACATACTTCATGCTGATTTTTATTATGCGTGAGTAACCCTCATGCAGGTGATCCACTGTGGAAGTCGTAACATTTCCTTTGGAGTTCTGCGGGATCACCGTATGATTCAGAAAGCTTTTATGCATAGATTGAGGAAATGCATTAATTTTATTTTATGTACGAGCTACAATTTCTGCAGATTTTCTAATTTTTAGTGCATTTGAGGTCATGGAATAATGACTGGATTTATTTCAAGAAGAGAGCCTGTGGTGGAAGAAAATTGCATAGAAGCATGTAACACTCAACTATTACTTGGGAAACATTTCCGAAGCGTAAGCTTTTTCAGTAGCCATAGCTACATTGATTTGATACAAAAAATAATAATTCAATAAAAGCGATGGAAGAGCGATTGCATTTAATTTTCAGACTAACTCAATTTTTCGTCTTTCGTACTGCTCAAGTGTTGTGTTGTTTGAAAACCGGTATGCAATAACTTGGGCCATTTTGAATTTTTCTCAACAAATAATTAACGAAAGAGGCGATGGTGACGGATGAACCTTTGTTTCTGGGATGTACAGTACAGTACTTTCAACTCTGTGCCCTCTTGATTTTAACCTGAATGTTCGCAAATTTAAAAAGAAATGATTGATTTACAGAAATACTTGAAAATTTCGATCCACCTTCGTCTGTCTCGTCAATTTGCAACGTGAAGGGGACATGGAAATTAAGAACCCCCAGTGGTACTAACGAAAGTGGACTTTCGAGCACAACATCCTCCGTTGGATTAACGTGCAACATTTGTTTGAAAAGTGACATTTTACTATTAAATTCACTGGGGCAGACGTTTTCAAATCATTTTAGGAAGAAGAAAAAGACATGTTCAACTGGACAGTCGTTGAGCGTGAACTTATAAAAGTTTACTGCTGAACGGAGGAATCGTTTTCATAGAGGAGAAGTCACCAAGAAATCCCAAGCACTTTATTGCAGTACAATAAGCGGAAGGCGCCGGGATGCATTCTGCTCGCGACCTACGCGGAAGGGACCCGGGTTCTTTCTTCTATTTTTATTCTGTTTTTTCCCGTCACGTTTGCTTCGGGAATCGGGACCGAGGGTATTGGCAAGGATGCATTGGCTATGGCTGATATTGGACGACGCGGGAGCAGGGATAGTGAAAGGAGTCGGGTTTCCACTGAGAGATGCACTCGGGAAGCACTCATGGCTGTGATATGACGCAGCGCTTTTTCCTCTTCCCCTCATCGCCTAATTTCGATCCAAGAACACATACTGTACCACCAAACCCCCCTCCCCGACCCACCCTCAACGTGCCAAGCTTTCGTTCGTACACCACCCGGCTGAGCAAGCAACCGTATGCCTCGATTCACATTGCCCAGCATTCTGGAATCCGGACCTATAGTCTTCGCGTGAATATACGGAGCACGTTTTCGGAATGGGGCCCGGGAAGAAATCACCATATACTGTACAAACGAATAGGAGGAAAATTGGTTTGAATGCTCGGGATGCGCTTTAAAATCAATGGCGCGTAACATTCGATCAAGTCTTGACTTTGAAGCTTTAAAGACCTCTATTGTTTTCACCAGCAAAATATATGCGGTATATCGAAGTTAAATGAAGCCTAAATCAAAATGAACATACCATGACTGCCATTCGCTGGACAATGGCATCATATTTGGAATCCTGAATTAATTCTGAACCAATTTAGAGCCTCAAAGGGGTGTTTGATGGTGGAGATTACGTTCTAACTGATGCATGAGTAAAATATAAATTTAAACCTCTGATTCTTAGGAGATTGAACTCAATGAAACTCCGTATTCACGGGCAGAATGCTCCTCCGTACAATGGCAAAGAATAAAAATAAAATAGAGAGGAGCCGTGTAGTGCATGCCATCTCGCATCTGAGAATTGGAATTATTGGCATCCTAGATTCGCATGCTTTTGCCTCTGATAAGCTCATTGGCCAACATTGTGTCACAAGCGATAATTTTAAAAACAAGATATAAAATAAATATGACAATCTGTAGATTTAAGGTGCAGATTTCAAGCATCTGCGAATATCGTTACCAAATGAAAATAAAGTAGATTAATCATGTAACGTGATCGTTTGCAAGACTTAATTCCGAGACTTAAAAATTAAATGTAGCTTCATAATTGGATTTATTGGTTTGTGCTTGAGGATCTGCTGCATCGTCACGGAAAAATTGGCACACCTCCGGAGAACGAAGTGCATGACCATTTTAAAACAAAGTAGGATGGGTCTAGAATTTTCCCGCCTTTTTTTATTTTCTCTGATCTGCTGGAAAATTGAGGTGCAAATTTCAGCCCGGAATCCGCATTTAAACGAGCGATCAGTTTCCCCTCTGCGCTGCGTATTTTTTTCTTAAATAAACAAAAACAAGTAACCTTGAAGTATAGCCCCCTTTTCGCACTTGCGCTCGTTTTTTTTTCGCGCAGCGTTTCCCTTTTTATTTTTGATATTCATCATTATTTTCTGTAGTTGTTTCAGCTGGTTGCTTGCCTCGATTTCTGCAGGCAGATCCCATTTCAGCGATAAGCAGCATTTATAATTTACATATGCGTGAAATACATCCACATGCCTTCGACCTTGGAAGGGTCCGAACTATCGCGAAATTCCCTCGCAAGGTCCATCATCTCTTTTAGGCATTTATTATCTCGAATGTATGGCACCATACATTTTAACGGTTTTCGTTCGTTTTATTTAATTTTTTTCCTTGAGTGAAAAATGTTGTACTTGGGCTTTGTTTTATTGCATTTCAGACCTCATTGTTGATTCCCAGGTTTGATTTATTGTTTGAAAGCACTTCACGTTCATATACAAGTCGTCATTGATTGGGTGACACCAACAAATGCGACGCTATCGCATGTGAGACCCAAACTGATTTTTCATCAACAATGTTGACGAAATCAGTTCTCGTCTAGTCGTCTTCAAGAGATCACGGCAACTAAATCTTGACTAACGTACTGTTCAATAGCAGGAGTATAAAAACCTGAAAAAAATGTTTAGGGAGCATGTTTTTGGGTAGGAGAGAAATTAGTTGGGCCAACGTTTGGAAGATCGTCATTGGCGCCTGTAACTTTTGTAAAAATACGAAAGTGTGAGTTCATGTGTGCTAGATTTTAGTTTGGCTACCTGGTAATTTTCCGTCGAAATTCTCAGATGGAAACAATTTTGCGCACAGGAAAAAAAAAACTTTGTTGACGATTTGCGAGCAGCCGCTCTCGGGGACAAAAACGCGAGGTCGAGCGGCATTTGTTTTCGCTAGCGCTGTAAATTCGAGCAGAATGAAGAAGGAAGCATTGCGCTAATTTCGTGCTCGACGCGAAAACGGGAAGGAAAAAAAAAAGTTTCGCGTGAAGAAGGAACTGTCAAGATCCATCACCGTTTCCATTTCCGTGGTTTTGTTCAGCTTGGCGTGTGAACAGCGGGACCCCCTAGCTCGCTGGTGTCGACTTCCCCGCGGTGTTTGTCTCCCCTCTGCTTGCTGACGGTTGGCTGACTATCATTACTGTTGATAAGTTTGATGAAAGGTGAAAGATTGAGGGGGGGAAATGTCGAGGGGCTCCGGCCACGACCGCGCCTTGATTTCCGCGCTGCGTGACTTCGCTGTCGACAACGCTTTTGATCCCGATTCGGACTGCTGGTTCCGGAGGAGACAGAACTTGACGCAAATGGGAAATCTCTTCGAAAATCGACGTTCAGCTATTTCGAAACGAAATGCAATCATGCCGCGCATCCGTGCTGAAATTTCAGGAACATTTTCACAACAAATGCCGCGTATTCACTTTGAAAACGACTGTTTCTATCGTCCACAATTTATAACTTGGCTTTGGAACCTTTTTTGTTATTGAGTTTTTCCGTGCACAGCAGGTGACGGTGGTTGACTATACAAGTACTGTATTCCCCAACCCGCGGACCAGCGCCAGTCCGCAGAAGTTGTTTGCCGGTCCGCAGGAAATTTTCTTCTGCATGATAAATTTTCAATGAAGTCTGTTATCTTTATCTGACATTCCAGAAAGACAATGACAGTTGAAATTATCTGAGAAAAAATAAAAGTTGGCTTCTCTCCTAAAAACACATCAGGCAAATTTTCACCTGCTGAAATGAATTACATTAATTTTCATCGTGAGAAACCTTTCTTTAAGCCCGCCTTTCTAATTTTTCTATAGCTGTGGTTTTTCACTGAATAAAAAAAACCAGAAACTTTGTAAATACCTGCCATAACATTTTTCAAACAAAACATTTTGAATCTTAAAATTTTTTATGAAACTTTCCTAGTCTGAGGAATTTTTTAATCGAAATTTGCTGGTCCGTGAAAAATTTTATGATAATTTTCTGGTCCGCGGGCCCATGAAGGTTGGGGAACAATATGCAATACAACCTCCTGAGAACCTCAACACCTGCATTCCACCTACAGAATGAACTCAGATCTAAATAACTTACTGCATTCACCCAAGTACCACTATCACCTTTTTCAAATCAAAAATTTATGTCTGGGAGTGTACTCTCATTAGCCGAAAATCTGTGCATGGTGGATTAAATGCACGGGAATCAAATGAAAACTCCGATTTATTGGTAATTTTTGCAGGACCCCAAGACGTCGCTGAGCTTCGGGATTCGAATGGAGAGCATGATCTTCGACCTGGCTGACGCTCATTTGTTCTTCAACGACCTTGAGAATTGTGATCAAGTGCATATCGAAGACGTGTCGTCAGATGACAATGGGCAAGATCTGACGTAAGACATCGCCTTATCGTTTCCTGCGATTTTAATACATGACAACTGAGCGAATTCCACTTCTTCTGTTCTCACGTTTGCATGAAGCAATTCAATTATCTATTTATTTATTTTTGCAGAAACTACGATTTCTCGTCTGACGGTTTCCGATCAGGCAATCAGTGCTTGGCAACAGGTGTCCGAGGAGGCGTCGACTGGAATCGGAAACTCGCCTTTCGGTATCGGAAAATCAAAGAGGCTTATTCCGCTTTCAGGAACAATGTTGGAGGTAAATACTGCAATCCAAATTCATTCCTGCATACACATGCGTAAAGTACAGTATAAGAACCGCAAGAAGCTTCGCGAACCTCCCAAATCAAACTCCATACTTCGAATGTTCGCTGTAAACGTTTCATCTGCTATTATTCCAAGTCATAAATTTGTTCGAATAGCAAGGTTTCGTGAACAATTACTATGAGCGTCCTACGGATTCAAGTCAAATAAATGGTTTTTAGTAATTTTGTGCCAGCCCTCCACGAAACTGCAATTGTGAGGAAGCCTTCGAATTTTGGTCATGAGCCGGTTTGCGCATCTCTGTATTTATTCACAACAAATGTGTTTTTGCAAGCATTTATGTTCGTCGGCTTGGATACCTTTTTGCATCGAAACCTTCGGCGAAACCTCGTGGAAAATGTTACTGTGACGTGTATTGTAGTACATTATATTGAACGGGGAAGTATAAATCGTGCCTAAAATCAATTGTTCCTAACTTGAGAAGAAGCATTAACCGGTCCGTGAAAACCTTAATTGGACTTTACTGGTGCGCATAAGTACTGTATATACGTTTGAGGAACATTATTCGATAGCATTTTCGTGTTATAATATTGCAAAGATGATTTAGGCTCGTGATTCAGCCTTAATTTAACGTTCCAGGTCTTCTTGGCCCTCAAAAACGGGACCAATGGCTGCAGTTGCGAGCAGAGCTGGAATCGCACACAGACAGCTGGCTATCAAAAGCATTGAAGTGCTTGTCGATGATCAGTTCCAGGTAATTATTTCCTAGATTTCAAGAAAAAAACGGATTTAATAAACTTACTGGATCTTTCAAAAGGCCCAACTGTGCGAACGTGCTGGTCACGACAACTCAGCTGGTCCCAGCAGTTTCAAAAGTGCTGCTCTACGGACTCGGCGGCGTGTTTCCCCTGGAAAATATTTACAGCGCGACGAAAGTCGGTACGTGACCCACTTTTCATTTGACTTCTTTCTAATAATTTATTGATGGGACAACGGATTGACTGGTGTTTATTTCACAGGGAAAGACAGTTGCTTTGAGCGAGTGATGGCGAGATTTGGCCGCAAGTGCACCTTTGTTGTGATAGGCGACGGCAACGACGAAGAAGCAGCAGCTAAAAAGGTAAGACAATTGAAAGCAGAAATAATTCTTGCAGCGGACTTGGATATCTTGGAAACTTGAGGAACCATTGCAGAATATAATCTAGTGCAGAAATAGTTTTTCAATCGACGAGAACCTCTTTTTAAAAGTCGGCTTCTCGAATCACCATGAGTCTCAATATCAACAGCAGACTGGTTTGTAAAATGCATGAATACTTTTTCATCATCTGCATACATTCGAATCCTTCCTTTCCCCGGTTCGTGCGATTTAAAACACGAAAATCTCCGAGAAAACCCACATCAAATTACTGTATACGAAATGAGCAAAATAAATTCGCGTAAGACGCAAGTCAAAGTCTGTCAAACAAATTTGGGAGGTGGTACGGAAGTGTTGGTTGTAAAAAGCATAATAAGTGGGTCAAAACCACAAATGCAAAGAAGAAAAAACTAATGTTTTTTATTTATTTTTTGAATACAAAAAATAAACAAAAATCCAGGATGATTATTCAAGGAAGAAAGAAAAAATGTCAACAGTGACTCAATAATCTGAAACATTGTTAACATTATTGCTGCAAATCACGAGGTGGAACCCATCATTTCCTTGATGTGTAGTGACTAATTTATCTTATTGTCGAAGATTTTTACTTGAAATGCAATTTGTAAGCTTTCTTGAATCATTCATGCTGCTTTCAAGTTTGCATGGATTTCCGAATGAACTGAAGCCCTATCCAAGGGAATTGAGCGGATTTTATTAAAATAAAATAAGCTCATTCACAGTGACGCGTATTATTAGTCCAGATAATGGGATTACACGGGAATCGTATGGTGTCAGAACAGAAATTCAACCGGTTTGGAGAATCAAAATAATTTCACATAATAATGCAATAAACCCCGCAAATTTCGGAGTGCATTAGCCACGATATTATTTGAACCGGAGAAAAAAAGCGACTCAAGTAAAAATAGTATGAAGCCCCTGGTTTCCTTTTGTTGAATCGGAATTCGAACGCAGATACTGTACAGTACAGTATTTGCAAGCCAGGTTCTTAGTGGGGGTTCTTTTGCATTACATTTATTACTGCATTCGAGTTGCTTTGTCGTTCCCTTCGATCAACTAAATTTTGTTTTGAATATTGTAGTCGAATAATAAGGCGGCTAATCGAAGTTCCACTGTACTGAATGGTGACCTTTGACATTTCAGTTGAACTTCCCGTTTTGGAGAATCAGCAGCCACAAGGACCTGGACGCATTGCACAATGTCTTGACGCTGGGTTTCCTTTAATGAGACAGGATGAGGTCGGCCGCGAGTCATTGTCGACTGGGTTCGAGTCGCGCAAGCCCGACACGATGGCTGACGAGGAAACCCGATCGGTTGCTCGGATTAACGCGACGGAGTTTCAATGGTTCTGGTTCCCGCAGCCAGCTCGTTCGGTACCACAGCATTCCACTCGTAATCTGGTAGTGTTCTGCGATTCCTTTTGTCGGCTCATTAACTAATTGCTTAATCTAATTGATCGGAAGTCTGCGCTGCACCCCGTTTCGGCGTCGCGAGGGATTGTTATGAAATCGAGTAGGCCAGTTTCGTGAAATCCAACCTCGTGTTTTGATCTTGTATTAATCGGTGATGAAATGTTTCGTGAGGCTGGCGGAAAGTTGTCCCGAGGAGACCCCTTTTGTCAAAGTTCTTGTAGTTTTCGATCTTGAGATCGGAGAGAAAATTTCAGCCGGCTGCATTGATTTCTCCAGGAAGAAGCGATTTCCGCGAAAAGCCACTCATTTTTTGAAAATCGGCTTCTTTTCCCCATGCGATGTTTTCGAAAACTTTAATCGGCGATTGTCGTGGATGTTTTTAATGAGCTACGAAATCGATTTCTAGATACGCATGATTTCTAGTTAATATCCGGAATATCGCGATGGAACTTTGTGGAACTTTCTAGCATTGAGAGGAATCCTTGTTGCACTTTTCTGAGCCCTGTTTCCTGCGGATTGGGTGACGCCTCGGTGTAATGATTCCGGAAGCCTTCATTAGGTCGTCGTTTCCTGTGAAGACTCGTTTTCGGGAATTAGTGGGAAGCGGAAAATTATCCAGCATTATTTTGTCAGGAATAATTATTTTAGAGGCCCTCGTTGTGCTTGTGAGTACGTACTTGTCGATTCCGAAGCTACCCGGTGGTCACTAGACACCCCATGATTTCTTGCACCTGTCACGTGCCCACTCGCGAAGACGTAAACAGTTCGTGAGCTGCTTTTAATTAAATTTTCATGCCCAGGAATCTCCGGCGATGTACCGTACATTTTCAAAGCTCGGAAGAATGTTGTCGGCCTCAAGTAATCTTCATGTACTTAGCGTAACGAGGATTTTAGGGCGCCGGTATACTGTACATATGTATTTGTTCCTTCCGTGTCACCCGGGGGACGGAAATCAAGGCGCCATTCGGCGTTCGTGCGTCGTTTGTTTGAATTTGTTGACTATGGAAACGCTTGCGGGAAGGTCAGTCCGACGCGGTTGACACGTGGCGCCGCGTTCGGCAGAACCACCATATCCTTAATAATTTATTGCGTTGGAAAATCCCAGGAACGTGAAATCATGAATTTGAACCTCGCACATCATCCGAATTCTTGTGCTGGACGAAATAAATTTTTTCTGTATTCGTTATGTGCAAATTATTACTGAAGCCTCTCGCTATGTGGATTCGAGCGAACCGAACGAAGCAAGTTGGACAATCAAGCGCTGCTATCAGCAGGGCGCGCCCGTTTCTTCCAAGAAAAATTCTTGGGACACTCGGGTAGGAAATCTTTCAACCTGTGTATTTTTATTCAATTGAAAATACTGTAGCTGCTATATTCCTACCCAAAATTTAGTGAATTATAAATCCTAAATATTGTGCAGTATTTTCAAGGTTGGGCAGTGTTCATTCATTATCTGTGCAAACAACCCCTGATTATTCCCCGACTCTGCTTTAAACTTGAGTAGAGGATACAGTTTACATCACATTTAAATATCAATGCTTCATTTTCAATGAATCCTCAACCCAGTACCATCATTTTTAAAATTCTAAATTAATTGTGAGTTCATGTGGAAACTCGAGTGAAAAACATCATTCTCAAATTTTTGCGAAAAATTCTGCAAACCCTGCGGTAATGGCCTCAAACTTGTACATGTGATCGACTGAAAGGCTACGCCAAATAATTCTAACTGACCAAAATGGCGAATCACCGAAAAAATATACATCTCCGGGGCATAATGCTTGTACAAAGGATCCCACATTCACTCAGTAACCTGGAAGATGGCCAATAAATGAATTCAACCTAGTGCTGCCAAATATACGCCCCGCGGGCCGGATCTGGCCCACAGAGACTCTCGAGTCCCTCGGTCCCTACGACCCTACCTCATGATTTCCAAGGTGGCATCAGCAGCAGCAACTATTGTACTGCTCCGTATTCAGAGAACATAAGAAACATGAATTTATAACCTTCAAAATCTTGCTCCTGCCTGCAAAAATTTTATGAAGCTATGTTTGTGATTAACTGTTTAAACTTGAGCCTGGTCATTTTTAATGGAAAAATTTGGATCAGCCTCTTGGAAATAAATTTGCCATAAAGAAATTTTCCACAAATCTTTAAAAAATAAAATGAATTTCTGTGATTTTCAGCAAAAAATCGCGGAGGATGTGCAAATTACAAAAAAATGTACTCAGTCCTCATATGCTTAATAAATAAAACCCATGAAGTTAAGGACATGTTTACACGGCTAAACTTCTACTGCATCTAAGCTCTTTTCATGAGATTTTTTACGAGCATTTTTTGGTGACGAGATTTTCTTTGTTTTAAACTATAAATTTCCATATAGGCCCACAATGACTCTCCACCTCTGCGATATGGCCCTTGGACATGAAAAAAGTGTTGATGTGGCCCTTGATCACACCGGAGCTGGGCAGTAATGATTCGGCACATCTCTTGCGCGGACACAACTAACACGAGATCTTCATTTAAACGCTGTACAGTACTGCGTGGACTCGTTCAATAAATGGCAATTAATACCGTCTATTATGCAATTATAGGTAGTTTCTTGCTGTCCTACAATTATCAGATGTGCCATAAAACATTATCGTACATTCGCTTGTCAACAAGGTTGAGGAATACTGGTTCTATAAACCTTTTACCCCTAGGAAAAGATTTAAAACTCGGGGATAGATAAAAAAATACATTTTATTGACAAAGTTTCCTATCCTGGCACCCTCCATTTTGATGTGCAGTTCCTTTCCTTTGATAGATGATGGCGATATTTTTGGTTAGTTCAACAATCAAAGAAGCATCTACGTACAAAGATCGTACCAGACGAGGCCAAGAAGACCGTAGAACAGATCAATGTCACTGCAATATGCAACGCGCCACTAAACCCGCAAGCAACAAATGGGAAGCTTCCGAAGAAGTTCCAAGTTCTTCAAGGAAAACTTCGATTCAATTGCGCAATAGCGCGACCCATCATGTTCCCATCGGACTACCCAACAAACGATCAAGTGTTAAGTTGTGTACCACGTCCTCCGATCAGCTCCAGAAGGTTTCAGGCGGCACAATCATTACCCGAATGGTCGTCCCAAGTGCGCCTCACGCTGCAGAAATAGTGAAGATTTTGAAAAAACATTCGCACACTAACAAGAAGGTAAAGAAAAGCGAAAGCAAAACATCTGAAAATCAACGTGGATCCCAGCTGATCTTATTTCACCAGAGTACTAACGATCCGTTCATCACAATGATCATACAGCATAGGTGATGGTGACACAGAGTAGCAGAATGCGTGGATTCCCGGGTTTTCACAAGTCGCTCGTGCGAATTCAAAAAGTGCCGTTCGTGTCCAAGGGTAGCGTTGAGGAGATCAGGTCAACTCGTATGCGAAACTCTGCGGCATGCATGATGTACTTGAGACTAAAGAGGAGCTTCGAACGGGTGATAGGAAAAAATCACGACGGAGCACTACAGTTCTACAGAAAAGCGTGAATGATTTCGGCTACACAAACTATATTATATTTGTGCTTCATCAACACTTCGCATGGTCTAAGTGGGCATGGAACATCACTCCTGAGCGCAATGTGCACAATGTTCCAACTAAATTTCTGAGCTTTCCGCGATGACATCAGTTGATGACGACCGGAACCACAACTCACCGCAGTCCACGCACAACCGGTAAATGCAAACGCACATCAATGCATAGTTGTTCTCTTCAACGTCTGTGCATGACCAATGTCACGACCACAAAATCAAACAGACCATTCCTTGGAATCCGAAGTTAAGCGATTTCGCTGAATTTTTTCACGAAAAGCATTTCACAGCGAGACGAGAAAATGCACGAGACCAGAAGTCCGATAAGGACTCCTATAGTCTACCGATGAACGAACTGAGGACATCGCGAACATCGGCCAGCGGTGTGCTCCACACCCAAAATAAGACGGAAAGATCTGTAGAATGGTTTTTCCAAGAATCCCCCTAGCTTCTCCCAATTTATAAAGCATATTACATACTGCACAGGTATCGAGCGATGCCACGTGCGTAATGGCACGAACCAACTGCAGACTAACAGAATTGCACAAACTCCTTCCAAAAATAAAACAGATGTAACCCAGGACATTCAAGAAGTCTGCGAATATTACATGACCACGATGCGTGAGTTAGCAGCTATATGACACAACATCGAGGCTTCATGCGTCCAGCACCGATGAGCCGAAGTCAGTAAATCCACCACATCACAGTCACAGACACACCTGGAATTGAGCCATATTCGGCAGAAACAACATAATCCACGAAAACTCGGCGAACAGAGTCTCAAGTTGGAATAATCTTCATACCCCGATGAGCTTTGGATCGATTCGAAGTCTTTCAAACAATACTGAACAGTCAAGATTTCGCCGAGTGCGAAAGCTGTATGTGGGCAAAAGAATCTAACAGGAAAACACAATCAATCAAAGCTACATGCGTCAAGGTACATACAGGTATTTGTTGGGACGATTCTGTAAATGACTCGGTTCATCCTCCGATGAAGGAAGACATAAAAGCTAATAGACTCTCTAACTACAGCTCCTAAACACTCCGTAGAATAGCAGCAATGCTCTTCGTGTATTTACGCTGCAGCAGAAGAGCCAATCAATAAACAAAAGAAAAAAACATTCACTCTAAACTTGGAATTCTACCAGCCAGGTTTTTCGGACAACCGGAGGTCGCAAAAATAAACTGAGGTCAGGAAAAATCGGGAAAGCAATCTTGAAGAAACGACAGGTTCACACGTAGTTCACATTCACGCGCCCAAGGTCACAGCAGGCGTGTCAATACCTGTCCGAAATTAAATCAGCTTTCAAGTCATTCAGCAAAAGCATACCAGAATTATTCAACACGACTCACCGGTAGTAGTTCGGCTTGAACGGACCTGCCTTGTTTAGCCCCATATATTTCGCTTGTTCATCAGTTAATTCTGTCAAGTGTGCGTCGAACGACGGAAGATGCAAGCTTGCCACGTACTCATCTGCAACAAATTTGAATGGCTCAGCAAATAAGACAAGATATCTCTTCAAAAAATCCTGCCTTACCCATCTTTTTTGGAAGCAAATAAACGTCCGACTTGTAACGGCCAGGAGGGGCATTAAAGAGCTCAATCAACGCAAGCGCCTGCAAGAAGATGCATTTCAAAAGTCAAAAGACACACGGGGATGATCGTTTTCAAATTCATACTGTCAGACGAATGATTTTAAGGCATCAGGTACGCGCATATACCTGACCACCGTCCATTTCTATTGATTTCAATTCATAGAAGTGACTCTACCTGAGTAGCTGCAGTGATCGAGACCACAAACGACGGCATGGAAGAGCAAGACATGTTCACCAAGCGTCCCTCGGCCAAAAGCACGATACGCTTTCCGTCAGGCCAAATGACGTGGTCAACTTGAGTGCGAACCCTCTCCCAGGTCAAGTCATTCGTGCGTAACCCGCCCTGGAATTGAGACAAAAATGTTAAGAAGTCTCGCCCATGAAACAAACCACAGGAAGGTTGAGGAATTCCGTAGATGCAACAAAAGAATTGCATTGGAGTCATTCGCAGAGTGATTAGAGAAACCCATGTCGCGAGTACAGTACTTACCACGTCAATTTCGGTGTTGGAATGACCCATGTTGCACACGATGCATCCGTTTTTCATTTTATCCATCATTTCACGCGATACAACGTTCCTGTTGCCAGTTGCAGTAATGACAACATCTGCTTGACGAATAACTTCGTTCAATTTGACGACGCTGATGCCATCCATGCTAGATTCATCAAATTATAAGGATTAATACAAAGCAAAAAGACAAGTTCTTATAAACACGCGTTTGTACGCAATGGAAAAAAAATAATAATAAAGGAAACATTCTTCGGGCTGAACGATGAGCAACGGAAATTTTATTTCGATAAATGAACGAATTTCAACAGTTCGAATTAGACACCATTGATTTTTTGAAAAGTCGTTCATATGAGGTGAAGAACAAAATTCATCATCATCGTACAAACAAATATTTCGAAGAAAAGAATTGCTCATCATCGTACGAATTAATATTCCGAAAAATATTGCTTGTCACGCCACTAACAGGGAAAGTAATTCTCATACGACTGTGAGCTTCGAAGCTTCATCAATTTGGCAGACAAGACGGAATCAACCACAAATATTTTTCAGCGTACTGTATAAAATCAACTGAAAGTTTTTTATTGTAAATAAAATCTTACACCTGTACATCAGAGTAACTCACCAGGCCTGCAGCGCGCAGATAGGGTCAATCTCGGTAACGTAAACGATGGCACCCAAACCTTTCAGTGCCTGGCAACAGCCTTTTCCAACCTCTCCATAGCCGCAAACAACGACCTTCTTCCCACCGAACATGACATCCGTCTCACGCTTCAAGCTGAAGAGGCGAGAAAAAAAAAATTACCCAACAATCATCACAAGATTTTGCAGAAAATTTGGACATCACCTGTCTATGATGGATTCACGGCACGAGTACAAGTTGTCGAACTTAGTCTTCGTCACCGAGTCGTTGACATTCATCGCCGGAACAGTCAGTTTTCCAGCCTTCGACAACTGATACAAACGATGAACGCCAGTCACGCTTTCTTCGACAATACCTTTTGTGAAGGACACGAATAAAACATTATTATGAAGGGTCATTTGTCGCAGAAAGTTTCGAAGAGAAACCTTTGATCATCTTGAACATCGCCGGATACTTCTTGAGCATCAAGTGCGTCGCGTCACCCCCGTCGTCCAAGATGATATTCGGCTGCCAGTTCTCCGCGTTGACACATTTGTCAATGCACCACCAGAAGTCTTCTTCGCTCTCACCCCTCCAAGCAAAGATGGAAAGCCCTGCAACATAAAATCAGAAAAGGGTAAACAATCAAGTCAACCTTCCCATTCATATTTTTTGTTAGCATTACCAGCATCGGCGAGAGCTGCAGCAACCTCATTCTAGAAATAAAACGAAATATATGGAATTATGATAAGACTTGGATTCGAAAAAGTGTGCACATTGCGAGTAAGACAAACCTGGGTGGAGAATATGTTGCAGGCCGCCCACCTGACACTGGCTCCAAGCTCAGTAAGCGTCTCGATCAGCACCTGGGGAAAGGTAGATACATTTCAGACAAAGAAAAGAACGAAGGCTTGCAGAGGGACCTCCTGAATATACTGAGAAACGAAGCACGGAAATGAGGCGAGCACGGAAGTCAGGGCAGCAATAATGGCCCCCCGTGATCGATCCAGGGTGAAAAAAAAAAAACCTCATCTGGCTTCCTATCGTCACGAACATCTCCGAACATGGGGAATACCGGCCACCACATCACTACGCGACGCTAGATCACAACCCTAGAGACGACCATACGTCTTCTTGAGCATTACATAAAATGTGCAGAAGTGTGACCGAAGGACAGTTGCCCGATCAAAAATGTGTCCTACGCGGACACCATAATTTTTTTTTCGAAAGCATGAAATTAAAATGGAAGCATTCTTGGAATACAGCTCGATCACGTAATTTTAAACTAGCGCTTAACGAGCGCGACAAAATCATCTGTCACCAGCGTAATCCGGTTAATTTACTCGACCGCTCGGAAGAAATCCACGTCAGGCACGAGACGTGCTCTGTCAAAATCGTTTGGCCGAACGGAATACGGCATCTCGGGTAACAAATCCAAGATACGGTGCAACTGATCGGAAAACTGAACATTCTAAGAAAAAGAACTCGCAGGATAACTGGATCGAAATATCGTGACTTACAGCCGTCTGTGCATTTATGTGAGTGCAACCGACGATCTTCGCTCCTTTCAGCGGTTTGTCTTCCGCCGCTCGACGGCGCAATGCCATGATCCCGGGCATTTCTGCAATAACGGAAGAACATCAATCTTTGACTGGAAGCTCATTCCACAGACCGCAAGCAGAAAAAACAATAACCAGCGAGAAAATCAACTTATTCCATCAAGAAGTGAGTGCTGCTAAATATCCCCCTCCCATCGCAAAGCGCATTACAGTAAATACCCAAGATCGAATCTAAAAGATTCTACAAATACGTAGCACAAGATCAGGTTCCACAAATAAAACGATACATATGACTACCATTGTTTTGATGGAATCACAATTGGGAAGGCTTATCGGGGCTACAATTCAGAGTGGCCTCCATTCAAAAAGTGGGAGATTTGAGGACGCCAAAAATTTTAAATATGAGCTTTTCGTGAAAAAAAAATCTCAATCTGAAGTTCCTTAGCAAATTAACATCGATTTGAACCTGGGACTAATCTGCCCTTTGAAACCTTAATCCTCGTTTGAGTGAAGCATTGCATGGATATTCCACGTACATTCGAACAATGAATTAATTTATGCTATGAAAGAAAGCGACACCTCCGTCGGCACCGGGGGGTTCTGAAAAAATGTCTGAATGTTGCAACGAGCTTCCTCAAAACAGTACAACTTGTTTCCTTTGCCAAAACAGACAGCCTTTTCTGAAGGAAGACAGTTCGATCGCTTTTGAAAATCAACAAGATAAAATCTCAACAATCACGGGGCTAGAACAGCAAGTTTTCCAGTGGCAAGACGATTAGTGGATTAATGATAAAATGGACCTACAATACTTTTTTTTAAAGCTTTCGATTTTCGTATCCATTCAGGAACAACGCAAAACATTTTTCAAAAACCCAAGTAAGAGACAGGTCCGCGGTATAATTGTACGAGTTTTAATCCGAGTTTAAGAGGGGTTTTTGCACTGATCGTTGCGTAAAATGATGCCTCGCGTGATGTTAAAGTAATGTGCTGTAATTACGGGTAGAAAAGGAATAAATTTCTTCGTTCTCGAGATAAACGCTGTTCTTTAGTAATGCGATTATAGCCTGTGATCACGGCATATTGGCAAGGAAAGTCATTCGAATTAGACTGTTCTGGAAGCGTGAAATTGAGGCATCCGCAAACAGCTTTTCACGTCACTCTCGAAATCAGAGCATCCCAGTTCATGGAACGCAGTAACTTCAAAGGATCTTCGTTGCAAACCTCAGGTTTGCAACGTTCTTGAAGCGCTTAAGGGCGGGGAAGCATCGCAATCACACAGATGAGTTCTCATGGACTAGAAGGTCTCCAAGACCGATACCCCGTGAAGTTAATTTTGCCGTTCCCTTTCGCAGCTGTCTCACGCGTGTCCCCGCCAACGATGTAGAACGTGTCAAGTGAAATATAAATCCGAGGATCGTCAAGTGTTCCGCTGCACAGCACACGTCCTCGTCGCACCAACATAAAGTCGATGTCGACCAGTGGGCGTCGCTGTCACCAGACTTCCAAAATAATTGCAACGGCGACTGCCCACGACGCTGACCTCAAAAGAATTTGCATTTCCTTACACGTCGTCATGCCAACAGGACTACTCAAACCAGGATGCGAGAAAAAATTGTAACCCCGTCGAACTCGGAGCATCTCGAGAAAATTGAATTTGAACTTTTTCTGTCGGGATTTGAGTCGAAGAATTTTTTACCGTTTCAACTGCTTTTGAATTTATGCCATTCAATATCTATGGTCAACACCATTTACGGAACACGAAATGCACTAGAATGTACTCAAAGTACACATTTCTTTGAGACCCAAGTCAACTTCCGGTTCAATAGTTTTTTTATTTAAGCATTGCCGTTTGCAAAACTGTTTTCAAGAGTTTCTAAAGGCGGATTCTATCAAGGGGCAACAGATGAAATATTACGGAAGGGTTTCTAATAATTTTCAAAATTAACTGAATTGAGAGTTTCTAACAATTTTAAAAATTAACTGAATTGAGATAGCATGCGAGAACAAGTTCGACATTTCAGAATGTAAAAAAAATAACGCTATAAGAAAATCGGTCCGAAAATGTCTGGGCCACCCAATATATTCACAAGATTTACTACGAAATAAATCTCAACAGCGAGTGATTGATTGTTCATCAATCAATCAATCGACAGCAAGTTTCAGTAAGATTATCGGTCAACTTCGTCAAAACTATCGGACACTGCCATTGGAAATTAGTCGAGCTCTGAAGTCTGACGCGAAGACCTTTTGGCATTTAAAAAGTCTCAAAATTTTCGAAAATTTCTTGAAAACTTCCTCTTTACGTACAGAAGTTTTAGATTTCTCACAGAAACGCTCGTCAAAGGTTCTTCAGGGTCTAAGAATGAACAGTCTGAGTCTCTTGGAATCGGTGAGAAGGCGCGACGATCGCGGGGAATAAAATCCCTTCGATTTCATGAGATGCTCCCGCGAGGATTATTTTAAATATATACTGTACATGAAGTCCAAGCGCAGCTAAATCAATAAGAGCAAACTCTTCAGTGCAGAATACCCCATCCGAAACCCCAGTTCCGCAGAAAGAGGTTCGGGATGCACGCCCTCCGAAATTCAGAAACGCAGAACTCGTCAGTCCACGGATGTGGCCTGACAAAAGGAACTGGAGACAAATCTCTGATTGAGGCTGAATTTTCGTTCAATATGAAGATTTTATTAAATTTTCCATTATTTATGGTAATGCATCACTTAACAACACACACAGTTCGATTTATAAAAATCATTTTTCCGTCCTATGATACGCTAAAAACTACTGAATTCGACGCTTGAACATAATTTTGAGGGAAAACGAACCACCGAGGAACAAAAGATTACGGCTCAAAATTAAAATCATAGCGAACAAGTCAGAAACAGCGAGTGCGAATCGCAGTATGCGTACAGGACAGAAATAAACACAAAATGATGTTCTGTACACAAGAAAGGAAATGCTCTTAAATAGCATGTGCAAAACCCAGCGAACATAAAATGGATCGAAATATAATAACTCAACATATTTGTTCTTGCTGTTCGTGGTTGCTTTTCGTTTCGCTGTGATGTGATAAAGAAAAAACAATTTAAGAGCTAAGTGAAAGAACATTTTCCATAGGTCGTCCAATTTTTAATTTTTCCCCAGGAAGCAGAATGCCAGCGCAATCCGGTAATCACACTTGTATTTTCCAAATTCCTGAAATTTTCAAGATTTTGTCGGCTATATGAAGTGAATATTACATTATTGTACTGTACATCATATATTTATGCACAGTATATACTGAATCAACATGTGTACTGTACAGGTATATTATTTTTCCCCTCGAAATTATTGCCTAAAATCTGAGCAGTGCTCATACCAAGACATATATTAACGCAGATAGATAAGGAAATATGCGTCGACAGCATTGCAATCGGAGAATCGTTTCCCGAAGATGATTTCATCTGTAAAAGCTATCAGGAGATTGATCCCCTTCTTTCCCCCGCATAAAATGCTGCATATTCAAGGATCACGAAGAAGACATTGGCTGGCGGAAACAATTATTCCGGCGCAAATAAACAGAAACCAACACAAAGAATAATTCGTTGGGAGATGATGAAAAAGTGCTCAGCTACGAGCTCCCTTAGTACTTGAAATTGCTGCCGTAATGTAAATGAATGCATAACAGGCGCAAAGCATAAAAGGACTGAAAACCAGGCAACAGCAACTTTTCCAATCTCACAGGGAAGCACACCGTGTACGGTACGCAGCACAACAGCTGAAACTAACAAGAAGCAAGCAATTCCTCTCGGGGTAGATAGGACGAAAGCTCTTCCCAAAAAAAAAAAAAAAACTGTTCTTCAGCCCGTCATTTTAATGAAATACTTCATGCCGTCGGTTTACTTTCGGGGCAACGAACACGCTCGCGACTTTCAGGAGAGCGGACTCTTTTTTTCAAACCTCATTCAAGGCCAGGAATACTGTACTGTATAGGCACAGGTTGCACTCTGAGAACTACCCGACGGCAACATCCGGCTTAGTGATAAATCGATAACTTAGAAACAATGGATTCCCGCACGTACTGGAGTCTTGCAAGGCGTTACGACCACTTGCGAAGTGCAAGTTTCAAGACAAGCCCATAGCTGAATATTACATTCAACTTGGAAAAGCCCTCTGGAAACCGACGAATGCCAGAGGGAAGTGTGTACTCTCTACGCCTATAGAGAAACTTTGATAATCGCTGTCAACACTTCTGAAATTTATACCGGCAGCATCAACGGAAAAAAATCTTTGAAATTTTTTGGAATCCCTGTGAGCTATGCTTCGTGCATTAAGGTTCATAGAACGCCCATTTCGACTAAATGAGGGTCTTCAAAAGATCAAGCATCCAAGCGCACATTTACGCGGCGTAAATCTCGGTATTGTACGGTGTTTCTGCTCGAACTCGAACTGTTCACTTCACAGTATAGAAGCAAAACATGCCAAAAAATCTGGATCAATGAACTGAGAATGTCAACATGCGAAAATGGAATGCTTCCTCTGGTATTGGTTTCGAACATATCGAGTTCGACTGATCGATTGATTCTGAGTGTCTCTTGCATGGGGAAACCTGCTTATTCCGCGGACAGCGTTTGACACAGGAACCAAAATTCGAAGAACCACAACTGCACAACATTTTGCTGAGCGGTGCCAAAAAAGTCTTCAGGCTTCCTCGCTTCGTTGGATCAGCTTCTGAAGCCGAACGACACATCCAATTACATTAACATGTGTTTAGATGATAAGAAGTTACATCGAAGTCATACTTTTCACGAGACTGGAGCGAAATCATAGCTAATCTTCATGCTTCTTGCTAGTTCGTTAATAATTCGAGTGTGGAGGGGAAATTAAATCAAGATCAGGACGAACCAAATTTTTTTTATATGTAAAATATACAGTGCAAGAAGTTTTCGATTTTAATAGATGTGCGACATTCCTCTCGATAAAGGCATAGAAGAAAAGCTCACCTTGTTCAGCGATCTCGATTTCACGCCGACCAAATGGAGCTTGATTGATGGATCGGACGCAGAAGTCAGAGTACCCCTTGGCAGTCTTTTGCACCTTCTCCCTTGGCGATACACGTTCGTCATCCTCGCTGTCGCTGTAAGATGCTGCCAGGATAAATAAACAGAAAAGAATGTTAAAGACTCTCAGAGAAGAGAATCTCTCTTCGTGTGTTCGTCAGGCAGCACGCCTGGTACATGGTCCCTCAAGCGTGAAATCTCGTGACGTTTCCGTGCCATGAGCTTCAAGGCCGAGAAGAAAGGGAAGTGAACAATTTGAAATGAAAGAGTTGACTTCGGATCCGTGACTCAGAACTGAACCATATGTATTCATGCAATCACAAGCACCCCCATCCCCTACAATACCCTGAAAAAAAAGCGAAGATCTGGCCTATCCTCATTCAAATTTAGTGCGGCCTATACTTAAAACATACTGTATATGCTGGAACTAGCGAATTGCAAAGAGTAAGATCAATATATCAGCTTTCAACGCAGCACTTCGCAGAACCCAGATTATTTTGCGTACACCTGGGGTTCGGCGGCTGAACTTTTCGGCAGTTGAATAGAAGTGGCATAGGGACAACACTCCTCAATTTCTGATCCCATCGACATTGAGATTAAAAAGGGCCCCGCCATTGAAACGATTCGTAGGTAGGGAGCCACGAAAATCGATACTCTTCGATGGATACGTAGGAGTACGGGAATGGTATCAAAAAGTTTCACTCACGTCAATTTAAAATACAATGGGCAGCGAGAAGAATGGGGTGGAATATGGCATCGTATTCTTTACTTAGCACAGGCTTTCAAGAAAATTGGCAGATTTCGTCCGTGCATGGACTTGAGGATTTTCCCCCTCAATTTCCCTTTTTTTCGGGTTGAGCACATGTTTGCTCAAATCTCCACCATACGGTGGGGTGTGGTCTATAATCGCGTGAATATGATACAGTACAGTACTGCACAATAATTCCAGACTGACAATGATCTACGTAACCACGGCTCCCTCAAGGAATGAGTTGGTCAACGAATTGTTCGGGCAGCACACTCGGAAATTAGCCGCAATACCTTCCTCAAGGTTCCGGACGCATGAATCTGGCTGACTTCGATCCGGGGAGGGCGAGCGATTCGCCACGCTCGGGGTTCAACAACATCAATGAATGCCAAGAGAATCGACTTTTGTTTGGCCTCGCAACATGCGGATCCTTTACAACCTCCTACGTATTTCCGCGGTGGTGAAAACGTCGCCATGAAATCTCGGAGGATTGCAAGAAATCGCGCCTGGCGGAGCGAGATCACAGCTACAACATTTCACAAGATATCTCGCATGGCTTTCATCGAAGTTCGCATTATTCATTCAAAAGTAAGAGCTCCTTCATCTTTTCAACTCAAGGAGCCCTTCATTATCCTATCGCGGTTCTCTTTGTAAAATCAATTTTCACTGAGGAACCTCTCATACCGACAGTGACTGGAGGGTTGAAAATTATATTTCTTTACAAAATTGAAATTTCTTGATGGTCTTTCTCTCGCTAAAAAATTCCCTGTTTATTCTTCGTGGAACCGATTTCTTGATATTCACTTTAATTCAAATATCCTTTCTTTTGTTCACGAGGAAGCGTAGAGCAGCCCTGAACTCCGTGGGAAGTGAGGTTTTAACTCATACCTCATTGGGTAACTCGTATGGAATGCAGCTCATTTGAAACCCCAAAAACACTTTACCATTATCAGCCGGAAATATGTTGGTCGACTTTACTTGAAGCATTTTAATACGGAAAATTCTTTATCTTATTTTAGTTAAACATTGCAACATGTTGCAGATAAAGTAAAATAAAACGGGTGTCAACTTGAACGGTCGCAAAATCGTTTCCATCTTCACGAAAGAAAACACTTCCGAGGCTCTACTCCGAACAACTTTTGCAATGAAAAGGTTAAAATGTGCGATGGAATAAACTTTCATATTTCCGACTTCGGGGAAAAGTTCTCACAAAAATGAAGGATCGGGAATTAATTACGTAACACAATGTCTTCGGCATTTGCAACGAATGGTCTCTTTCACCACAGAACCCACTCTACCTACGGGGAAACACAGCATTTTCTGAAAATAAGCCCATGCGATGCATCGATCGCCATGACCGTGACTAAACTCTCTGCCATTTCATGCTTGTGAAATAAAAGCCGCCTAATTTGAACACATGACCAAGCAGTGAGATGGAAAAAAATGTTATTGCGCCATGAGTTCGAAGAAGCGTCGGTCCTTTTTTTTTCTCAAAACCAAATTGAAGATATACAAAAATCATCTGATTTTCTACATCGGACTTGATAGGGAAAAATAACACAGTAAACCGTATCAATTTTGAAACAATTTCAAAATTGCATCGCACTTCGCATAGTACAGTACAGTACTTCGAAAAGTCTCGGATTTACCTTAGCAATTTGACCTTTACTTCACTAGACCGCAGAATTTAATCGACCTCCTGAGAGCGACTCGAACACGCGCGCACCAAATAATTCCCACACGACCATAAAATAGAATCGCCAGGAGTTCATTCTCCGTAGTACTTATTCATTCTACCGGAAAGTTCCAAAATGAGAGCAAAATTAGTCAGCACCCTCCCGATAATCGAGCAGCTCCAAGATTTCATCATACAGCCCACACCCCCGAGAATAATGGCGGCGCGTCCCCGATCAATACCCCCGGGTGGAAACTCAGGAGAAAACTGGGGACGAATGGCTCCAGTTACGAAAGAAAACATCCGCCATACACGGGCATGAAGAGCTCTCGTCTTTAGCGACGATAGGCAAACGTCTGCAGCGGAGGATTCAATAGATCCAACCGAAAGTTTAAAAATAAATATGCAGTCCGCATTCCTCCAGGCGCTTCAACACAAATGCCATCTTGACGCATGTGATCAAGTGTAGAAAACAAGGATTTCCAGCATTGCGCACATTTTGACAGCCAGTTCAACCGTTTTCCTGCAAACTTTGCTCGCTCACGCCCGGAAGAAAGCTCCTTAGATCGGAAATTTCTTATCGCAAGCAGGCAGAAACTCGATTGCGTCGCACATGCAGTCTAGCTATGGCCACGGGTGGGAGGGAAATTTTTCTGTATCGAATATGAACCGGAGCAGGGCGCATCTGAAAGTCAACAGCGGCAGCTGGCAACATGCTGACAAAAGATTAACACAAAAGAGATGAGGGAGTAGGATGCCATCGCGGAGAAGATACTGTAATGTCTAGACGGGAGACAAAGCAGCGCAGCTGGACATCCACACGAATATCCCTAGGAAAATTTTCGAACGTCTCACATATTTCTCCCGTAAAAAAAAAAACCTGGAAAGTGAGATCCTTCGAGGAGCATTTACAAAGAAAAAATATTGAACATAAATATCAATACTGTACCTTAGTTTTAATATTTAAAAATTATAAACCACCGATATCCGCGCAACAAAAAACTCATTTACCTACAGAACTTCTTATAATAAAATATTGCACAGGTATTTTCATCGTGCATCAAAATGGCTGGATGCCTTCTTCCGGAAAATCAAACATCACAGACAATCGAAGGTCTTCGCATGTACTAGCTTCGGCTAAATTCTATGTGCAATATCGTACTACGTTCGCATCATAGAGTCACTACGTTGAATCTCTGATCATGTAGAATCTAAGTCGCATGATGATCGCAATGCAGTAGTCTTGAAATCCATTAGTAAGATGCTGACTCGATCGGGTGAAAAAGTTTTGAGAACACTGAATATTTCAAGCAGGCCATTTTAAAAGAACAAGAAAATAATCGTAACATCAGCTTGATGAAGGCACGGGGTACTTCTTAATAAGGCATCTCCTTTAATTGGAAGTGAAACGCGGAAGTTTCCTTCGCATTTAGAAAATGAAAGCACTCATCAGTTGTTAGGAGAGTATCTGACCAATATGCGGATATTCTGGCGAGACAGAGATGAACGTTATGACAGACAATTTAAGGAATTTCAGAAAATTAACGAGGAATGAAACGAAGCAAAGCTATAGGGGCTTTAGGCTTCACGGATGCCCCTGTCTATCTCGTCGGGAACAAGCGTAATAGCGTCAAATACAGTATGGTTTTGTTCCGTAAATACAGTAAAACACAGGATATTCCGGGATATTATCAGAACACGCTTACTCAAAGCATAAACCAAATTATGAATGATAGAGGCTAAATTTGACTGTTCACTCGTTTCGTGCACATGGACTAGGCGAGCATTGAGCGCTGGGGCTGAATTTCTTTACTTTTCCAAGTAAATACCGCATCGCTCGGGGCTCAACAATTTTTCTTGGAATCGCAAGCCGCGGAGTGGAACAAACGTCGAAAGCAAAGCGCCCCAGGACTGTCGGACGTAAATTTTCGGAAGAATACACAAGCCCGTTTCTCCATTCTCTAGTCTATTAGCTTCCTAGAGAGAGAGAAAAAAAAGAAGACGGCTGCCTAAGTGTAGCCGGGCAACGTTTTACGAGACAGAGGTGCAGGAAAAGTTTTCTTACAAGAGGAGCACACAGACGTTATGGAGGAACGGCGGGAATCCGTGCCTCCGGGAACGACTCCGCGCGGCGTTACTGGCAAGGAAAGTCTGCGACCACTCCGGTGCTTGACGTTGAAGCCGCTGCTGAGCTCCAAGAGCTTCTGTGGGAGCTAAAAAAGCCAGCATTCGCATCCATTCATTCATTCCACAGACTCGAGGGATACGGAGATGAGAATAAAAGGGCTGCTACGAAGAGACCAGAGCGGGATAATTGCCGAAAACTTTCCGCACAAGCGTGAATCACATTCAAGTCGGAGCAGAGGGCGACGGTGACTTCGAAGGACTCCAACACACGACTCGTCGGATGGTACTTTTCTACGGCTGCTTTGGTGGGGCTTCTAAAAACCCTTTTATCCCGAGTAATTCCTTCAATATCCCCGGAGAAACAAGATTTCCTGACAAATATGACCTGCTTTCTTCCGAATTCCTTCCATCTGAAAATCTCTGATGCTCGAAGATTGAAACGCGTCGGATCTATCTTTGAACAAACATAAAATCCGAAGTTTGTTTCATAAGTTTTGAAGGTTTTTTTTTTGCTCTTGTTCAGTCTTTTTGGATGGATGCACCTAATCACCACATTAAAATACGTGATCATTTTTGACCACGGCTTCAATTTCCAAATCCAATACAAATACTGTAGTTAATAACGACATACGAAATAAGCTGAAAGCCTACCGAATAACTAGGAAGAAATTACTGTGAGTTCATATGCCGCATTTTTGTGCTCTGTGAAATGTTAGGCACGTCGGGAATGAGCAAACATTTAATTTCATTGAAAATTTCAATTCACAATTTCCCAGATCTGAAAACCGTTTTTCACTGAAAAAGAACTAATCAGCAAATGCTAGCTATAAGTCATGCTACTGATTGCACAGAGGTTTGTTTAGAGGGAACTTAGACACACACTTAACTGCATTAAGAAGTACTGTACAGTAAATGTAAATTACTCACAAAACTTTTCGACCATTCCTCGTACACATGGAATTTATAATTGAAATCTTTTACCGAACTTCAACTGGGATACGAGTATCGAGGTCAACGAATGGATCAACTGGATCTCAAATTTAAATATACAGAAAAAATCCCAAGCCATTGCGGTTAGCATTAGAGCGCTTCGAAGAATAAAGAGGAAGAATCATGTCATAGTCGATTAGGACCGTAAAAAGACGCAGCCGAGCATTCCCGGCATAAATTCCTCGTTTCTCAGTCGACGTAAAACTCGTGCGTTTTCAGATCTGTAATATCAACGGGAAAGTCGAGTATTTCGCCCCAATACACACGTTTGCGGGGATACGGCACACAAAAATACGATATAACAATAGAATTAAGCTCAACGATTCGGAAACAACCACTGGAAAGGGAGCGAACAATGTCTAAATATAAGCACTGGTTTCGTTTAATGAACACCCCAGCTGCGGCGAAGTAATTCTGGCTAATGTCCACGAACGCTTCATGACGCTTAACCGGGTGAAATGGTACTTCAAAACCAACTGTCGACGATGGAGAACTGCTTCCGACGGCAGAATGTGTCTACCAGTATCCCGTCGGACATTTCACAGCAACGCGAAAATTTTAAAGGGTAAAAAAAAACCGCAGATTGCCTCTGGCGGATTCTAAAATTTACAGCTTTGTCTGAGTCGCCCCTTGAAGTCACCACCGATGCCCTCGGCCGAGGCGAACGTTCGCAGGGAAGCTTAGTCCTACGATACTAAAGAGGAAAGATTCGAACTACGTCGGAAAAAGATGGGCGGCAAATTAGGATCTACTGCATCTCCTCTCATCCTACACGAGGAATGCCATCATGAATCATTAATGCGAAGGGAGATGGGAACTACGATGAATACGTATCTCTCCAATACGACCACGGAGTATTCGGATCATCACTTTTTTATCCCGAAAACAAATTAAGGTACATCGGAAAACATTTGCTCTTCTCAGCCCTCTCACGTTTTCTGGATATTAAGCAAGGTTATAGCTTGGTGCTTTGGAGCCTCTACGTAAATATATTTGAAAATGCCACAATAATATACCTGCAATGAAAATACAGGTTTGCTACAAGATGATCCTGAGAGGACAAAAAAATTCGTTAATCAAGACATTTTTCTTCTGAGGAACTGCTTCTTTAAAGGTTTGCCGCGACTTGGAGAAAATCGCTGAATGTAGTATATCGATGTCGCAAATATTGTTGGAAAGAGTTGAAGAGTACTTTATTTTACGTCCATTTATTTTGCATTATTTCAATTTCAATGCATGAAGAAAAAAAATCGGAAGCGTTTAAAAATTATACACGTATTGTATATACCGTACTAAAGCACAAGAATCCATTGAATTTACAGAATAATCTGCATTTTAAAAGCGAGAGAATAATTTTTTTTAGCTAATAGAAGATTCATTCTTTCTATTTTTAATGTCAATGATCGACAGAGGTGTCTGTCGATTCTAATCACGCTTCTGTTACCAGCTTAATGTACTCAAACAAATCCAATTGACTTAAGAATTCGACCTTATATTCTCGAGAAATAAAACTGGGAGTTTACAACGGATTCATTCAAATGCATTTTATATTCGAATCATAGTAAGAAGACCTGAGAAGCTCAAAAGCAACCCGCACCATACTTTCGAATCTAAGAAGCTAAACATTCATCCAATAAACATTTTTTCATGCAAAATGTTTGCGATTATAAGTATCTTTTGTTCGATTGAATACGGTAGTTCCCCTCACGTTGAATTTTAATGTGGTTGCCTTTAAAAAATAATAAAATTATCAACAGCGATCTATCTGATTAAACCTATCTTAAAAGCGTGCAGGAAATCTTCAGCCTTTTTTTCTCCGGCTTCCACAAAAAGGATTGCGCCTGTCGTTCGGTTAGTAAATCGGATGAACTTTAGATCGGTTCCTCGTAGCAGCCAAAATACTATCCACAGTGGTAGAGTATTACGATTTAGGAAAAGGTCACCGTTGTGGGTGACGGGGAGGCATGGTATTGCATTGGAATCGACGAAACATCCTCCATGGCTGAAGGCTCTGAACGAGGACATGGAGAAACATCGACTGTAACGTCCTATCGGGAGTTTTAGAACGGGACGCAATTTCTGCTCCGCTTGAGGAAACTGGATTATCACACAAGAAAAGAGAAGAAAGAGAGCCCCCAACAAGGAGACACGAAAGAAAGCATGTGCTGCTCGTTGGCTTCCCCATATTCTGGTCGGATGAATCCTAGCAAAGAAGACATCATTCCAGCTTTAGCAGTCTCGAGTACTTCAAACTTAGGAAATCGGAAATAAAAATAATTTGTATGCTGGTCAACATTTTTTGCTTCCATCCAAGAAAATATATTTTGTTATGTCTAAATACAACGTTTCTTTCATAATAAAACTTTTTATCGAAACTCAGCCCAATTAAGAAAGTTTGCTGGAAACGTGAAAATCCGTACCCCCTTCTGGCGACCTTATTCGTAATAGCAATGCTGGCTTTCAAAATTTTGAGACGTAAATCCTGGTCACGCAACGAACCAGTGTTCCACATTAACGAAGCTAATAATATAATTTATCGATCCTCGAGAAAATTAAAAAAAAATATATTGCCCTTGCCAAGGTCACCACGACGTACTAAAAAAAAGCTATCCAACTCATGTTTCGGACGCTAAATGAGATACTCGAAAAGCATCAGTGAATTATCAATTTTCAGTGAAGCCCGTGTTGACGATCCAGTCTCATCCGAAAGCAGCTGAAAATGAAAAGAAAAAGGAGGGAGGAGAAACAACGATCTCGTTCGATTGAATTTCAGGAGACGGGACTACAAAGGGTTTTGGAAATGAAACTGGTGACAGATTAAAATTAAGGGAATGACGATACTCAAAGAACGCCACCAATTCAGCCGATGCATTGAAACCTCTAGAATTCGTAGAACTCCGATTAACCGAATCGGGATTAGATGCGAGTGATCAAAAACGGCTGTACAGTCAATAATTTCGACTTGGGCCGTTTTAATACCCTCTGTCGGAGTATATCTCTGGACTAAAGCACTTCGAGATTTGCGAGATTGCAGGTTAGACGACTTTATGTCGGGTCATCTTCGAAACATTTGCCTGTACGTTCATCATGTTTTTTTTTTATTTGATTATTCAAGCATAAAAAAAAACTCGCTCGGATGACCGGAGTTCTACTCTACCTCAAAAAAGTTAACTGAGATTGAGAATTGAAATCTCTAAATTTCTATAGGATAAGAACCATCGTCGATTAATCATTTCAAGGTCCGACAGAAGAAAGGACAGGATAAAATAGAGCAGCACAAAACCGATTGAAAGACGGGCGGAAACGGCGGAATGATTGATTACCTTGCCAACCCCGTCGCGCAGTTCGTTATCATCACCGTTCTCAACGGACATGTCTCACTCGCGGGCAGTTCGGTCGTCACCAATAGAAATGAAAGAAAGTTCACGACGAAATCTCAGGGAAGAATGCGAAAAGCACGAAATGAGCACCGCGGAGGACGCACGGGAATTCTCGCGATCCTCGATTCATCACCAGCGGTTCTCCCGCACCCGGGCCTCAAGAAAGCTTGCTGCTCAAATGTGGGCATGCTCCATCGTGTGCCAAGAGTTGCACCCTTCCCGACCGCTACCATGCGTGGTGTGCACCAGGGCCCGGGAACGGCGCGGGGGCACCATCCACCCGGGTGACGCCCTACAGTCCAAGTGACAATTGCGCTGAGGCTCTCCGCTCATGGCTCGGGGGCATTACATCTTCAACCCTTAGCTCAACCATACGGAACAAGCTGGAGAAACTCCGGACGATTGTCGAAATTCTCCCATTCATACATCAATTTTTCATTTACGAAATACGAAGGTGAATCCCGTATTTCCGCAAAAAAATGAAAAAGCCATTGATTTCAATATTCATATACAGATTTAAAAAAAAAAAAAAACGCTACAGGTCAGTTACCTCGTACCACGCCAGAAATCCTACTGGATAAGTTAACCACAAAATACTGTATGCACATTTTAAAATGAAAATACCGTGAATTTTCGGACGTCATTGTGATGACGAGTTTCTAAAGAGGTTCATTTCGAATTCTTTGACCTAGTCTCGCAATTACGATTGCCACTTGAATTTTCAAAAACTGCCGAATTTTTTTCTTCACTGTTGATTTTAGTAGCTACAGTACTAGTTCGGATCACGTTGAACAAAATACTTACATACATAGGAAGAAAAACGTTCGATGTGGCTTAATTGATAAATGGGTGAACTTCTCAATTTTCGAAAATATCATTAACTGACATATCAGAGGCAAAATACGGTTTCCATAATCAAACAAACTCTTTCGTATTTTAGATTTTAGTACTACAGTATAATAATGATTGAGCCTTATATTTGAGGGAATATGGCAATATCTCGTCCACAGTTTCCATTTTTGAGAAGAAACTAAAGATAGCATCCATTAGGTGTTCACATTACATCACTGTGTCTCAAATTTTGGCTCTGCAGACAACCTTGCAGAGTGAATCTCCGATTGGAGTTATGCTCCCAACATTTATTTTAATGAAGTATCAGACACTTCCTCGATTTTAGAGAAATAAATGGTCCCTCAAAATTGGAAAAACGTCACTAATATTACAACACACTGTAATGTACTTTTTGAAAAACAGAAAAGAATATTGAAAAGATACAGCATTTACCTCGGTAAGCTATTTTCATCAAAAGATCCAGCAGAAAATTTCAAAAGTCGATGTTGGGAACGGATTATAGATCAGAGCCAGTCTGCCTGGGCACCGCTTGTACGATTTTAAATTAACACGCGACATAACATCACTAACTTTTGATAGAATTAAAATATTGCATTGAACAAATCACTTTGATATACTGTACCCCTGAGACACTGAATTTATTCAGGACAACATGCAAGCATGGTGACAGCCCGTCATATTCCATCGAGGTCCTGTTCCACTCTTCTAAGCTCATTTCGGGAAATATCTAGCATACTCATCCGGCGACCTCTGATGCAAGTATGTAGGCGTGAAGCGCCTCGTTATCGCATGGGCACACTTGAAGCGCGTTAATAAAAAAAAAAAACGTTCACATCGTAAATCACATTTGAATTCAGCAGCACTAAAACGAGCCCGGAAAAGTTGCACAATCCGCATACGGCGGCAGTTTGTCCGGGCCCATTATCCGTTTTTATGAGACGCGGAAGAAGTTAAATCCTAAGATGTCTTCGCCGCATCGAAATGAATTGCGCAAATGGTGGAACAGGATTGGCCGAATTTAATCCCTGTCCCGAAATTCACGATTCTATTCCACGATCAGGAGCGACACGGGTGCACCGAAAAAAAAAATCCGTCGAACATTCAATTCCACTCCGCGCCAATCGCCAGCAGTGAGGAAAGATCAGCTCCATGACTGCCCATCTCCACACAGATATCGAAGACACTCGCGGAAAAAGGAGCGATAATCCTGCGGAAGAACACAGAGTTCCCATGACAACAGCCCGCTGCCGCTACCAAGCGAATGGTTCGGATACAAAGCTGAACCCGGAGCGAGGATTTGCTCACCCGGCTTTCAGTACCAGGCGACATAACCGCTTTTGTTCTCAGGGCAGTCGGATAATTTCTGCGCCCGCGTGTCAAGTGCCACTTGCTCGTGGCAGCAGGATAAGGAATGGTTGTACTGTCGACAGGGCCAGACCGAATACATCAAATTCCTGATTAAACATCACCGTAAATTATGCGACAACTCAAGGTTTGCCAGAGTTAAGCACAAAATAAATAATTTACAGAAATCGTGATAAACTTCAACCTTTCCTTCTACGTCAATCGCTGATTTTTCTGTAACAGCCCTACTCGTGAGAGTTCGCGTATGTTGCGACCATCAGTCAACACCAGACGCATTTCGAGCCTCGGTGCATCACAATGCGTTTTTCAGCAACCGTGACAATGTTCACTCGCTGGATACTTCTCACAACCTGCGGAATTCCAACCTACAACGCGAAGCGAAGAGATTTTTTCCCCCATACAAAAGACTGCCGACGTATGAAATGGGATTTCGTGTGAACGCGAAAAATTTCGCCGTATTTTTTTGAACGGGGCCTCCCACAACGTCAAGCGTATCGGAAATGCTACAGGCATCCATATTTCCGATCTTCAAAAGGAAAGGTCGCGAAGGAACCGACATTATTCATGAGTTACAATCAATCTTCGGAGCATCCACACATATCAACTGCTCCCATCCTTCGAAAAACACCTTTTCGCACTATAAAAGCCAGTCCTCTCCCACAAGCTGTACACATACATTTCAGGGAAGATCGGTAACGGTAAAATTACTGTATTTTACCTTCTACTTTTTACGAGTTGAATAAAAATGTCTCATAATCCATCAAATGTAGCAGTTTATTCATAGAAGTGTACTGTATCATCTGGAAAAATAATTCCATATCATGATTAATTGCCTGGGCAATTGGAATTCTGCTGTCAGCGAATTTTGTAGCCGATAAGCAACTTGAATAAAATATTAACTCTTCGGTCCCTTGGGACCCGGATAAATCAACAATTAATTCACGGGGGAAATCATCACTCACTCCGACATATACTCGAGTGGTAAAAGAGACTTTCGGTAGAATGGATAATGCATTAACCTGAACGAGATGTTAGGACAACTCGCTATCCCGAAAGAGGGGAAACACCGAATAGAAGCCGTATCAAAACAAGAGACTGGGGTAACTGTGAGATACACAGTGCTCCCTTCGCCCGAGGGAATGGCCGGACTACTCCGACTCACGATTGAACCAAAAGGAAACTTCGCTGATGCAGCTACGGGTTCACAGAGAACTGGTCGCAATAGTGCACCAGTAAACACAAACATCATTGAATCTTCGTTGACGACTAACCTGATGAGTAGCTGTCCGTGGAAGACGCACTATGGGACCTATTCCTGTGTCCGCCTTTCTTCCCGGTTCCCTGGGAACGTGAGTCCTGCAAAGAAACAAAGAACAATACATTCAATAAGAGAGACCTTGACCTCGAAGCAACAATAGCCGGCCAGTAGCACCGAAGTGAGGTAAGGCATGAAATACATGACTGTTCTCAGGTCGCACAATATTCTTGATATCGATAAAATCTCGACAGAGCTTCACAAAGCAGGGAAAACCTAAACATTTCCATCAACTACTGCATCTCCAAAGGAATTATACGCAATCGTTATGTTCTTTGTTTTAAAGGCTGTGGAGGATTTGACTGTTCATCTGACAAAAGGTATGAGATGCCTGCATTGACTCGAAGATCTGAATAAACGCCAATTGAAAGTTCCCGCTTAATATTTTCGAGTAACACGGAAAATACCAACTACTGTATAAGAAACTAAAGAGGGCGAGTAAATGATTACCGGACTCAATTAAAGGAAATTAAGCAACCTGAGCGCTATTGACTTCTGGTTGATTTCAGCCTATTTCGGCCGGTAAAAGAAGTTCGCTCAATGTTTACATTGAGTCACGAACTCAGACTATTGATCTCGGGCACTCGCATCTGCGGAAAAAAACGCTTCGGAATCGCCACCATTTTGACAAATTAAATTCAGTTTCGATGAACTTCCAGTTGATCTACAGGTGAAATACGAGATAAAAATGAAACTGCTCACCGAGGTAATAATAAAAGAAACTTGGTATTGTTACGCATCGAAGGTTTCAAATTTGGCATCCGAGTGGGGTATGAATGTCCGCCACTATATTCATGCATGAATATAGTGGAGACATATATTCATGCATGTGCAATATTTTTCTCGGGATCCAATGAATACTCTTTGGGAAAGTACACATGACTTCCGCGCATAAAGGTTTTTTCTTTCGTAGGGTCCTGAAGAGGTCGAACTGGTTTTTTTTTTTTTTCTTTTGGGAAGAGCGCAACATCAGTCTGAATTGGACCTTCCCTTGATACGGTCATATTCCCGAAGGGATTCTGGCTATCCGAGTGTATTCACAAGACGGTGAAAGAAAGTTTCATTTCTCGACTTCAGGATTGAGATTAAACGCAAATTCAACAGGACGTACATTATTTCGCTTTTGGAGAGTCAGAAATTCAGAGAGACTCTTGAACAATCAAATTTTCAAAATGAAGAATTTTCAAGTGGAGAAATACGGATTACGATTTTCTTGCCGTACATTCTTGTCGTTCAAGCATTCAAGCAGCACCCTAAATATTCAAATACACGATATAAAAATAATGAAAAAACTTACCCTCAAAATAGGCAACACTTCGTTCATTACTAAATGTCAAGATGTGCAAAAATTTTGACGAGAACGTTTCAAGATGCTAGTCGGATAAAAACAAAGAATACCAAGAAAAGTGACAGACAGTTGAAAAGCTGGAGTGTCAAATTAATAAGGATTGCATTTTTTTTCATCGAACAGTACCCATCCGTATACGTGTTATTTACTGGAAAAGCAGAATGACTTCAAAATGCATGCTGAAAGATACGATTGCTTCTCGAGATCTTCAAGCGTAATCAAAAATTGATTTTTCTACTTCCTTGATAATAATTATTTTCTTGTACATCACTTCGTAACTCACGTAGATTTTAATTCCTCGTAGATTACTTGAAGTTCGGCGTGGATTAGTTCAACATGGCTTTTTAGCCTATATTCAGCATAAATTGAACTTACTACTGTATTCGTAATAATGAACCTTGCGGCAGTTTTAATCCAGAGGAAGACTTGGCATTTTTTGCGACGCGCAAATCCTCCAAAGAAATGAATCAGGATTAAGTGCGTTTTTTTTTACACAGGATTGTGAATGTGCATTCAAAAAATGAGTTCAACAAAAGAAAAAGTATGCAGACATGCGTGGTATGAGGCTTTCTTTCATTCCCTGGAGCTAATGGAATATTTTTGGCCTTTGAAGTCAAGGACCAAAACGAAAAAATTTGTCACTATCTCTGGAACATTCGCATTTCCAGAGAATACCGTACAGTATTCATAAAATACGATATACCCCACATTGAGTCAGGTTTCGCGTAACTCTTTACCTCGTACGAGTCACACGACATCAGCGACGGCATTTCAAGATACGACGGATAGACGTCGACCTCTTCCATCGATGGCAACGGCGTCGGGAACGCAAGCAAATGGCTGCCCCCGCGGTGCCCGAGGGAACCACGCGATCTGGACGGCGAAACGCCCCGAGAAAAGGCTGTCAGGCGGCCGTCGGTCATCCTGCTCTCGACAGACGGAGCGGGCGACGATATGGCGTCGCGCTCGCCATCGCGCTTCTTCCGCGGCCCGAGGGCCAGAGACAACGAGTACAAGGGCTGAAATATTCCCCCCGCACGACCCGGGTCATTCTTCTTCAGATTTTCCTCCCATCGCTGGATACAGCAATAATTAACTGCCACATACACTCCTTACGCTTCCCCGTGATACTACTGCTCCATCATTGTCACTTTTGGAATCTACGAACTGACGTGTAGCTGTTACTTCGCCCCCTAACATTATTTCGTTTTCCTCTCTCTCTTTTTTCTTGAGTCTCGTGGCGCGTCTCGCAAGAATTACGGATTTCCTCGGACAATGAAAAAAGTTCATTGTCCGCTAAGTATGCAACAATATGAGCATCGGTAGTATGAATAGATTTTACACCGTGATTTGCAGCTGAAATAGCGAGTGTGTAGAGTTGGACAGAAGTTCACCGCCACTCCTCAATTCGAAAGGATTTGCTAAGAAATGGAAGGTTAAGGGAGCGCAACAGATTTGCCTTCAAAACGTTCTTTGGTCCACATTTTACTTTTTTATCAATGACGCTTCATATACAATCAGTGAGTTCTAGTACAACAATGAGATCGTATAACAGTTATACGATCTCATGACTCCGAATACTTGTGCATTAAAGGCGAAGAAAATGCAGTACTCATTTTACGAATACGGATCTGCTCATACAACTGCATACACAAAATACTCCATTACGAAACCCGCGTAAAAACTGTTGATTCTGACAGTCGCCTCGTTCATATTTAATATTTGAATATTAACGTTAATTTTTTAAACGATGGAATTCGAAGAAATACCATGGTAATTTGGGCATATTTATACAAAGTTACAACAAACCATTTACAAGTCTTGAGCAATCATACCTGAAATGTCCAGAGCAATTAAGAACGCCAATGGGAAAATGTGGCATCATCGAAAATATGATTTTTTGTCGCACTTAAATTTAAGCAAACATTTTCATGCGTTCATGCTGCAGGGGTTGCTCCCGAAAAAAAATGGGGAGCCTCGTGAGCTAGATAAGTGTTCAGGACTTTGAGGGCTGGGAGCATGAAAACGGGAGACTCGGCTAAAACATGAAAAACTACCGCATTTAGATGAGGTTCAGAAATAAATTAAGCCCAAAAATAATCTCGATAACCTCACCAGAATGAACACATAAAGGCTACTAAAATACGAAGGTGATCAAATTGCAATTTTTTTCAGCCTAAGTTGTCGATCGCGTGTCAATCAAAAGCGGTGGTAACATTACCATCAGTCGAAACCCGGGTGAAGGGAAGAGGGCACCTCAGAACAAAACCACGTCCGCACTAGCAGGCAACCAATCGAAGAGAGGAAAAAAAAAACTTCTCCCAGAAGCTAAGACGAGAGCGCGAATACTACTGACCCAGGAACGGACTGACAAACGCGTCAAGTTCCAGTGCGTGAAGGCTGACCAGAACGCGAAGCGGCGGAGAAAACCAGGAAAAGAGCGTAAAAAAAGCCCCTTCGTTCCAGCAGGCTGCTCATGCCGAAGGGAGTGGTGAGTAAAAACTGGGTTCGAAATGAAGAACAACACTGATTTCGATTCAGCGGACCGACCGATGTCGCATCTACACCGGAAGCACGTGCTGGAAGAGGCGAACGCGCGTCCTCAAACCGACTTCGCTTCCTCAAATCTCGTACGAGTTATTATACCAGCTACAAATGCGCGAGGTTACGCAGTAAGATCTCAAAAGATTGTCACTTGCATTATCCGCGCAGTGAAGTAGCTCTTAGTAAGCGGGATGGCGCATGCAATTTGAAACTCGGGTTATTGAAGGCACACACAGTATGCGCAATTCCCGCATTATTCAACTATCAATTGATAGCACACATGGAAATATTGATGCGTAAAATGTTCGTCCGTCCAGTGTAAAATGAGAGTTTAATGTGCGTTTCAGGTCAAGCACGAGCACGAGTGGAAATGCATTGGCTTTATCATATGAACGAAGAATGGACATCGGCAGAAATCACATGGACGCTAAATTACAAATGCCAGAATAAGAATATTACGCCACCGATAATAATATTATCTTCAAGAGAGAAAAAACCATCCATGCTCATTTATTTCAAGAACCTCCTAAATTAAAATTTAAAAAAGGATATAATGTGCAAAGCAAATTACGCGACACTTGGAAGGAATCGCGCGGGATCCACTTCCAACATCTCCATCTAAAGTGGACTGCAATTCCGCAAGATTGCCGTTCATTTCCTCGAAAGATCTCGCAAACCACCCGTAATAATCGAACACATGGTGCATCATGTACTAATTCTGAGCTCATTGCGCACCAACAGAATATTTACGAGATATCCATCGCTGAAATCCTCGGAATCCTGGTCAATACATGATTTATTCTCTCACGTCCTCACAGTGATGCTGAATAAAAAGCCTGCGTAGGCCTGACATGCATGATATTATAAATGGAACCCATTGAACATACCAAAAATGACGAGGAACTTCCTTGCTTAGCGAAAAAATTTAATTCAGTAAATAATCGGCTAGCTTCCATGACACTTTTCTTTTCCTTATTTGCCAAATCTCATAATTTTTATTCTAATTTCACCGAAGTTCGACCGAATGTAAAATTATCGAATAGAAAATGCGAAAACTATCATTTCGACTTCCTCCTCGTGATCAGCAAGCGAGAAACCGGGTGAGGAGCAGAGGTTGCAAAAAAAAGAATCGATCTTGCACGAGTTTTGCATTGCGAAAATTAATTCTTGCTCAACCCGAATCTGCTGAAGTCATCTTTGCACTTTACGAACACGACTTTTTACAAAAATCACCCTCATTAAAACAAAGCCGATATCGTGAAATCGACGATAACCTATATTTGATCAAGACCGTGTCAATTTATCAAATGGAAACCACGAAACAAGCAGAACTTATCGGACACGACTCGAAAATTGCATTAGGCACGAAGACAAGAGAAGAAAAAAAAGAAACTTTAGCATCGATTTTGAAGGAAAACGACAGAATGTGTGCGGACTCGGAAATCTCTTGAGGCCACGTGAAGTACCAAGGGAGAACGTTGAATGCAATGCCGACAAAAGAGGATTCATTCGAACGATTTAGCGAGAACAGACCGGACATCGAACGAACATTGAGCGAACAATTACTGAGTGACCAGGGAAAATCAATGCACCGCGGATGAAAATCCCCCAGTATTGCTGGGGCGGATAACAGCGGCTCTCAGATATGCCGCGTGCTGCGAATAATGCATGCGCTACAGGAACAGCCGAATCATAACACAGAGATACCAGAATCCTGCGGACGTTCACCAACTACGACCTTTCCGGGAGAACCATAAGGGGAAACCAGGTCAGGCACCCCACTTCCATAGACGGCTCAGAAGTACCCTCAGAACTCCCATATCTAAAATCGTAAAATTGCCTATAATTTTTATAAAGATGAGAGAATACGGTGGCTGCATCGAAGTTAGGTTCCCCTTTCCATGTTCGGTACTTTTTCTAAACAAATCGTGGTATTATGTGCAGCAAATGTGCGACGACCCTTAATTTCTCAATAGTCGGGGTTCCTCTTCGCGGCTCAGAAAGCAATAACTTACTGTAAATGTCATGCGCCGATATCAACATGCACACGAATTACAATAAAAAGAAAATTTTGACTAGAGCTAGAAAGAGGGCTAAAATATACATCATTGCTTATTAGAGCAGATTTTACAACAATCAGCAAAAACTACGCAGAAATCAAGCCGAAAATCGATGCGAATTAAATGCGAGCACTTCGAATAGTTGCCACGATGGCCAGAAACAAGCGGCACGAAAAGAAAACTACCCAAAAACGAAGGATTATTCAAAGGAAAAGGCATTCAAGAGGCAAGATCAGAATAGTATAAAAATACAGCAGCCTTTCTCTGCCCTGACCATTTTGGGTGAATGCGGAGGGTTGACCTCTAAAATGTTGCTTTCAAAGATCTCGAAATACTTGCGAAATCCGAGAGCATTTCACGGTCCTTTGTTTCATACGGATTCGCTTATTCAGATGACCTCAGTTATAGCTGAAGTACTCAAACTGTACTCAGAATACTGTGGACAGAACAGCTGAACGGATTTATCCGCTCTGCAAGAACTAGAAGGTCACGTATATGGCCAATAATTTGTGCAACGCCCAGTTAAAATTATACGGGAATGAAATTACGGGCATTCGAAAGATTCAGCATTTTACTATGCAATCAAAATTTCATCAGATCATGCATTTCGTGACAAAATATCAGAATTCTCGTCCTCCGAGAGCAAATAAACTGGTATATTTTTATTATTTTTTACATCCAGTTCCCGCGAATTTCGCTCCGTAAATTTCGGCGACGTTCGAAGTGTACTTCCAAATAAGACGGGTTAAAGTAGTGTGCAGAAGAGTAAGTGAGGTGATCTGGGAGGATATAAGGTACGTTTGGTACGGCTTTCTAATGCTTCATGCATCTATAAAAAAAATGGTATACTCCGCCGAAAGGTGATTAGTCCATGGCTCAGTTCGATGAGTGTGTACATACCCGGAATACGGAAGGGGAATACTGTACAAGACAGCAGCACAGCAAGGAATACGAAGAGGTCTTCAGAAAAAATAAAAAAACAGTAGCGAAAAAAGCCACTCACTCGCCTTAAAGAGGCCAATCATGGGACAGAAATACAGCAGGGGAAGTTCATTTAAAAATAGCTGTCACGCTGTGAGGTACTGCCATAGGCGCATACAACGTTTCCTCTTGCCTCATATACCTTTGACGCTACTCTCGGTTCAGTGCCTCCTGCAGGATCAAGCTTCTCAATTTAAACGTGAAGGTAAAAAGTGCCACGTAAATGTCAACTTGTTTTTCGCTGAAATACAGAATACGACGGCTTTAAACGGTGATTTGCGTGTAGGTTAGTCGTAGTAGTACAGCACTCCTACGGGTATAGGCAATTTTTGTCTCGTTCCTTGAATCTTGAAAAAAACTCCGGTCCAGTCTGTAGTCGAGATAATCGACTGTTCGCCGTACCGCAGTCTCACCTATACGGCGAACCATTTACTCGAGATATCGTAAAAACAGCCAGAAGTATGCTTTACAATTACATAGTCTACACCGGCTTCACCCCTCTCATAAAATGTCAAGAATGCATTCATTTGTGGGACTAATGATCCACTGTCTCGGCCCTTATAGGATAAGAATTTGTTCATCTAAAATATTTTCGACTTCCATTCATGACGTTTTCAGATTTTTTCTGCGATACGCAGCATGATCTGAAAAAAAAAAAGATTTTATAGTTTGGCCAATGCAATGTCTTCACGAAATTGCTGCTCAAAATCCACGTGTGGCCTAAACTCGCGTAATTTTTTTTTACAATACGACTCTCAGATTTTCCGGATAACCAAAAACAGTGCAATCAATCGACCTCGTCCAAATTTAAATACCTCTCGAGAAAAAAAATACGGCCAGTGCGATTCAAGAAAAATGCATCTGATCATTGGCCCAGATGATGGAGTCTGACTCTGTGGGATTTTTTTTTTTCTCGTAAGAGCAGAACGGCATCCCGCACAAACGTGGACTGACATGTGAATGCGTGAGTTTCATAAAAAATAAATTGTCCGTACTTCGGATTCCTCAAATCGTCGAAATAAGTTGGATCAGGAAACACAAGCACGCGCAAAGAAATCCGGCCGCGTTCCACAAAGAAATACGACTTTCTCGCATCACCGAAGATAAATGTCGGTGAAGCGCATTAAAAAATATTTTCGGAAATGGAGTCGGTGGAAATGGAACGCAACACGTCAAGGCGTCGCAACTAGACCGGGCCCGCGCCGATGAAGAATCGCGGTTCCGTCCGTCTGGACGCCGGTCCGATCTGCTTCAACAGTGGGTTCATGAGGTCATCATAAATATCAGATATTTATTTCTCCAGTTGGGACTTTGTGAATCAGAGCTGCTTACATGTTTCGGGATCCTGGATCGGATTGAAAGTCTCAATCCTGGAATTTTCCGTGCCTGATCGGGTCAGGACGGCGTCGTCACAAACTCATTGCCGGAGTTAATATGTCAACTCATACATGTGTACTATATCAACTCATTCCGGTTGACGAAGTATACTGGATTTGTAAACATTCATACATTCAACCGGTTTATGCATACCGCGTTCACCAGCATTATTTAGTCTCTGCGGCCATCAACGCTAACCTCTTAAAAATTCCGAACTTCGACGATTCCGTTTCGCACAACGTCTAAAAAAAAAACGGACTGAACGATTTTTAATAATTGAACGCGAAACACAAATCGAGCGTCTTCGCCGAAGGTCTTACTGGTAGAAGGTTCATGCGTTAAATCCGGGTTCGTTAGGTTTAAATCCATGCGGAAATTGGAGCTCTACTAAATTCACAAAACCGCGAAGATATCGAGAATTTACGTAAATATAATTCTGAAATTGGGTCAAGGCAAACTGAAACAGTATAACAGAAGGGAATCCTGACAAAATTCTAACAGGCTTCGTGTCAGGAAAGGGTAGCGGAAACTTCAGACCTGTCAGGGCATTCCTCAGAAAGAATCTTTTATTGTTAATCCCAACAGGCGAAACAGAAAATAATGATCTTCCTGAGAATAACATTCATCGTCTCTGATCTCTTGGACTTCGATCAGAAGTCCTAAAATGTAAATAATTTAATTCAGGTTTCAATCATGAAACCTTAGTCAAATGGGAGTAGCTTTGTCTCGAAAATGGAATACTGTACAGGTACTGTTTACCCTTCCTCTTTGAAGAACCAGCATTTGTTACATCCTTGAATATCTAGCTTCTTAGCTATCATATTTTGAAGGTTTTGAAGTTTCAGTGAAAATATTTCCGTAACTTTCCTACTTTCTTCGAACAATTTTCAACAGCGATGGAAACCCTATAATATAGGAGTTGGAAACTTGAAATTAAAATCACTCAGAAAAATGAATTGAAGTAATATTTGAGCGTAAATTCAACTGTCGTTCAACAAATTGATCTTCGAAAAGGCATCAACATTTTTCTGAGCATCACTATTGAAGGACTCTTAAATTTCGAGGCTGCGCAGGAGGAAAGCTCCCTTTAAGGCCTTCTGCAATAAATTTCCGACTAAAAACAAATGCCTCGTCCTCACATGAAATACCTATCATGCATGCAAATTTAAAACATAAGCTCTCAGCAGAATAAAGTACACTAATTTTCAACACGCTCCAGCAAATCAAATCTGAACTCTGAGTTTCCACATTCGATTTCGTTAAGATGAAAAAAAGTTAGGAATAATCATGTATAATTACTGACGCACGTCAAGCAGCAACCTGTGCTTGGCAGATCGTGGCCTTTGGGAGTAAACCACAAACTTACAATTAATGCTTCATTCATTCAAGGTCATGCAGATGCTTTATGAAGTTACACAATTCCACGGTTCGTTTGCGCTCCGACACCATGAAAAAGGAGAGAATGGTGGTCATGAAGCACAGCATCAAATAACTTCACATCAAATGTGTAGAAGATATTTACAAAATTTTCCCAGAAAGGAACCCCACAAAAAAATCCGTCGGAAAAATTCGGACACCTTATCCTAAACATGAGTCATGACCGAGAACCGAAATTTCCATGTAATAAATAATTTGAATCGATATTGCAAAAGAATAAGCCTAGAACTCATGACAGTATGGATTCTGCTATGCAGTACTGCAATTTGAAACATTTACAAAGTTATGCACACGCAAAAATCGTCTCTTGAATTTTAAAATTAAAAATTAGACGGACTGCATCAATATTTATACAGGCGTACTCATGAAAATACGAAGCGAAAAGATTTTTTTTTTTACCTGAAAAGCATGACAAATATCGAGAAAATAACCCTTATAAATAGTTTTAGGCTTTAGATTGATGAAAGATCTTTAGTCTTTATTTTAAAAAACATTGTACGCGCCCAAGCAGCAAGCGAAAACATATGTAAACTTCAAAAGCCGCCATTTCACAAATTATTCTTCAAAAATTTGGCACTCCACGGTGGCCAAATTGAGCAGCGAGAATGAAAAAAATCGGCACCTAGCTGTCAATAGAAATGCTTTGATGCTTTGCATCAGCGTGATTCGCGAAATCCGCTTTTGTGCCTTTTCAGCATGAATTTCACCAGTTCGACCAGGAGAGAAAGAATGAATTTTGGACACTGACATGGAATTTTAAGGGAAAAAAATCCCATCCAGGTGTAAAAAGAAACAGTAATTTAAAAAAATTGTCCCTGAAGAAATATAATCTGTCAATCAGACGGGAGCCCATAGGGATTACCATCCACATCGATGAAACGCTTCAATGGAGATTCAGGAAAATATTTTCCTCGCAAGAAAAGGTATAATCGGAAATCCACTGCGTCCACCCATTTCCATCAGCACGATAACGATTCCTGCTTTTTAAATTTTCTCACGGAATGATCTGAAACCAGAATTCTTCTAGCATTTTAGACGGGATATACAGAGGTCGGCGACAGTATCAAGTCAGTGCCTTTCAATAATAACTTTCTTACTGGGCTGCCTGATTCCTTGGACATTTGTTAATTTAGGGACTGACTTCTTGGAAGCATAAAAAATTAAAATATACATCATTTCTTTAACCTCCAACAAAAGTACTCCGTTTCAAAAAGAGTGCTACAGTCGTGCGGACTGGATACTTGAATGACAAGCACGAGCGTATTTCAAGTCATCATGAACATCCATCATTAAATTTTCACCGAAGGGAAGTGAAAGAACATAAAAGAAGTAAAAATCAAAGAATCAAACCAACAAAATTGCTTCGCATCCCGCGCGGCCAGGAGTGATGTAAAGCCTTTTTAGACAAGAATCGAGGACTTGCGCCGGGGGAATCGGTATGCGTCTCATATAAGAATACATATAATTTCATGTTGCTCCTTGATCATTTTATATGAGAAAAATACTTCAAGCCCTCTCAGTCAGAAATTTTGATGTCTTTAGTGAACACACAGGCATGACTTGAAGAAGGGCGAATTTTTCATTTCTTCTCTTTTTAGGACTCCAGAGGCTTGTTGCTGATATTATGCAGATTTTCCTCTTCTTTCACACTGCTTCATCTTACGACGATGAACATTCCATGATGATAAATATTGACTACAGAACCTGAAATATTATCGTTATTGTGGGTATGGCAGCCCGTGGATCACAATCTACTATCATATGTACTATCATATTATATACTGTACTATTATACTATATGTACCTTGAAATGTAATGAATTTACAACATTTTTCGGAAAAGGAGGCGAAGAAGATTCTAGAAAACGCGAGAGAAGTAGAAATTATATAAAAATTACGGAGCTAACAGATTTTTTCTCTTCGGGTTTGCATTGAGAATATAAGATCTACGAAAAACCAAGAAATTTTCTGGAGATCTTTTTTTCCTTGCATAGAAAAGCTCGGGATCTGGGGCTTCTGAATTCGGCGTATCGACGGCATTACCCTGCGTATTACTTTCAGTTTCCAATAATTTATTTCGAATCTAAGGGCCCCTTGCTCGAACCAACACGATAAGTAATAATTACAACAAACAAATCGAACAAGCGGCGCACGAAGTCTTCTGACGAGCTAAATTACATAACCATTAAATCGATCAAGAAATCCGTAATGTACGTCTGTACTTCACGTTTTGCCAGACAGCACTCAAATCGAATCCAGCATTCTGAAGTCGTGAAAAAAATGACGTTCAAAAACATTTCCAGATCTTCAACTACACAAAAAAGTATGAACACAAAGAGACAACGCAAGAAGATTTTGTTCAGGGACTGATAATGAGGGAGTCATATCCGAAGAACCATTTCTTTTGGGATGCTTCCTCCTAGAAAAAATTGCCATCATTTTGTATTCTCCGGAAAGAACGTTATTCCCCCGTGGCAGTTGTGTTTCTCATCTTCGAGGAAGCTGGCTAGCTTTTCCCGTTCGTACATTGCCGTTTTTAACGAGTTAAGCGAGTTGAGAGAATTGTAGGAACTTCGACGGGGTGTCTGAACAATTTCATGAATGATAATTTGAATGAAGGGGAGATTAATTCGTATAGAATGGGGTTTTCTTCAAGAGTCCGCTTCGCAACAGAACAGTTTTCCCGAAACTGAGGCATTTTCTGAATATCTAGGTCTGTCTTTCTAAATTCTTGAAATTTCAAAGCCTATCCAAGGTTTCAATGAGAATTGCAAGACCGGGGCTTGATAATTACCGTTAGTCATTCTGAAGTAAGTACAGTAATAATCTTAATGGACAATGTGTTCAATGAACTTGTTTCAATGAACTTCAGAAACAGGGAGACGCTTTCTCGTTCTATAAGATAAAAAATCAAGATTGTACAGTACAGTGAGTATTTGGAAAAAAATGTCGCTAAAATTTTAGTAATGCTGAATCCCGCACTCAGGTTATCACGTTTACTCGCGAAAGTTGGGATAAAGATTTCCATAAGATCTCCATATAGACTTCCAGATAACTCTTTTTGCTATTCAGCGCAGTATGAATTCTCGCTGTTCGTGCGAATCCCAATCAATTTACAGCACTACGTCATTCAAATTCCCAGAAAGAATTCAATTACAGTATTGTTGAAAGCATGCATTAGCCGCGTTTTCCAAGGCAAAATTTCAACAATTTCTGCGGCCGATACAAAGTTTTCTCCTCGGACGGCTGCTGAAAGGGAAGGTGAGGCCTGAAAGCACATGCGGCTGTAGAGAAAAAGTAATGTACAGTACAGGGTACTGTAAACACTGTTACTCGTACAGATTCCGGTCAATTAACGACGAAAGTGGGTGTCACACTGGGTCGTTATCACACAACGTTACCTCTATTTTGAAGAGTTCGTGCAGGATTGGCGGACCTCCTTGAGCGCCGAGCAATCCGCCTCCGATCAGATTCAGAGACGATGGTCGCACCGCACGCCCACCGATCCCCGACTGTTTCAAGATGCTTTTCAGCACCTTGGGCGAATCAACAATCGGGCTGTTGTCAGAGTCGTCTTCAAACGCATCCTGTGACAGCTGAGCGGTAAGCCACTTGGACTTGGGGTTTTTCTTGTACGCGGATCCCCGACCGAATCGAGAACCACGTTTCTCAGCCGCCTCAGGCTCCAAGTTCCGGAACATGGGATGCTTATCCGCGTCACCAGAACCATCCGTCACCTCGGACATCTCCATCTCTACAGTTGTCTTTTCACCCATGCTGGCTTTGTACTTTCTCGACAGGAAATCAAGAGGACGTGCCTGCGCAACACTCGCGAATTTCGCTGCTTCGTAACGCGGATACACGTCACAGAAAAAAAAGGATGCTCAATTGAATAAATTTCGAGCGCTCAGTGATACAGATAAGGCCACATTTCTTTTTTAAAACATAAGAAAAATTCCCAGCATGTCGTATGGAGTAGTTCCTACATGGTTTCGTCCAATGAAGGCGCCATGGGAGTATGAAATGCTGCTGGCAACTGCACGAGATATAGACGGTAAATCTACTGCTCCAAAGCATCTGTGCCCGGACAGTCTCATGAATAAATCTTAGAGTATCCGATAAACGCGCCATTTACAACCATATGTCACCGAAACTCAGGAAATATGCACGCTGAATCGACTCGGACGACGACTGTGCCATGTTCGTTCCATTTCCCCGAAGGCACATTTTCAAATCTTCTTGGTAAGCCCCGAAAATTCAGAAACTGTCGTCAATGTACGGTGGATTCGACGAAAGTTTCTTTTAATTCATATCGCTTTGAAGGCTCAACACATTGTTCAAAGCCTCAGAGTTGTAGAAATATTCGAGTTGAAATAAAATAAAAACTAAGCAGATAGAACAATGAAGGGAGATTTGAAAATCTTAAGAAGGTCTTCGCGACTGCTGGTTATCAAAACAGAACACTGCGCTCGTAAAAATGTCAACACATATTTCTTTTCCGTCTTGAGTTCGCCTGCTTCATCTCAGGAGAACGAAAGCAACTAAAAATACTGCAGTGGTCCTAAACAGATTCTTGATCGATGTGGCCAAAATTTATTCAAAAGCCAAAATTTATTCAAAGGCCTCAAGTTATTCGAAGAAGAGCATACGCGGGAATATGCAACTTTTTAATGGAAGTGTCTCGGTTATTCTTCAATATCAGAATGTGGGATGTTAACGTGCTTTCGTTCAAAAATATTTTTGGACGTCAAAACGATCACCGACGTGGAACAATAGTGAATAACAACGTTCGCGCTGAAGGATTTGAAAAACAAATTACGAGCTTAATGAGTTCATGAATATGTGCATCACTTGGATTTCTAAACCGACGTTCGAGAATGAGATCACTGCAAAATATCGTGCCTGCATCCTAAATTCATGACCTGATAAAACATTTTAAAATTGCGTTCGACCCAATCAAACGCGAAACATACGTCAACCAAAAACCAAAACATCGATCAACATATCTTAATCTGAAAGTGCGGTATCATACTAGAGTAGTACAGTACAAGTTTCATCTTCGTATCACGAACACGATTGAATTCGAAGGAACGGAAGCACAGACTGCCACCCGGAAAAAATGAGACTTGGAACCAGAGCTAGGCGGAATACAAACGAATTTATCGAATCACGGCTCATTTCTCCCGTATATTGATCACAATGCTCCAGATGGCTTAGCGCAACCATTCCGTCGCTCGGTTCCAAGGAAGGCGAAAGGGGAGGAGAACAAGCCGACAATCATAATGCTGTCGGTACACGCTTCCACTGCTTGATGCAAACATCTCGTCGCACGGAGCCGCCGAATTCTCAGAACTCCGCGAAGTGACTCGCTGATCAAAGTCGCCAGCGAACAGAACATTTGCAAACCGCCGCTTATTTGCACGGGACGAATCGGAATTCCTCGAGTACCGGGTGAATGTACAGAAAAATGCCGAAGGATGGCGCAGCGCTGGCATGGTAACATAATTGACGACCCTGACCGACGACTACAGTCGAAAATTGAAGTCAAAGTAAGAAGAAGCGACAATTTCCGATATTCCCAGCCCACTGCAGGACGTACCAACACGCATCCGGACTACCACGTAATTTTAAAGTTGTCAAAGTGAACAGCAAAGTCCACATGAGCTAAATTTAACTGCGCTTGCCACAGGCACAGGTAGATCTCCGTTCAACAGACTTATATTTCAATATACTGTACATACACAGTTCGTTGGAAAACCACGAATAAACCTAGTAAAAAAACGTGGACTCTCACGTGAGGTGCAACAACCATCGGCATACAACAAATGGAACACAAATATCAGCTTTTCTTATACCTCACCCGCAAAACCCCCTCTCCGGTACGCCCTTCCACCTACATTCTTGGCACACAGGAAGACTCAAGAAAGATACTTTGGCTCTCGCCGCATTTATACGAATAAAAAGCTTCACAGATCGCAGGCAGGTACATCGGCGATTCCAATATCACAAATCACAATCAAAAAATTATGCAAATTCCATGGCCACTGAGTAAAATCTAATTTTTCTTCACTACGAAATTATAATCCACGTCGAAAAGATAATTCATCAACCTCAGGGAGGAAAAATTCGAGAAGGTAAAATCCTGCGCGTTCGACAATGCCAGTGCTTGCTTGTACAGTACTACAGTAATTGTGATCGGTAGGCATTCATCAACATTGAGGAAATCATTTAAAAAAGGAAATTTGCATGAAAACCATGATTCGTTGTTTGCAAGCAGAGACGAAAATATGTACCTTCACGTGAAAAACAAAAAACTTTCAGAGGGATCCGAAGCAAGGAAGAACGCAGAAACCTAAACGAGTAGACAGTTTGTTTTCGTCCGTGGACGACTAGAACACGTGGTTCTTACGCAATGAACTCGTAGATATTTGAAGCTATCCGGAAGCTAACAGTGACCTTTCTTTCATGATGCTGCAGACTGTTCTTTCTTCCTCTCATGAAATCAACTGCATTTTTTTCGCCGAAATGAACCGAAGTCGGAATTGATCGCGCACATCTCAAGGTGACTTTTCAAATAAGTTAACTGACACGTGCAAAACCCCGTTTTATTTTACCTTGAAAAAATAGTACAGTAAAATCTGGCTTCCTTCATACATGCAGGCTGAACGGCCTCTCTAAATTAATAGAAATCTGTGCCGCTTGACACGGATGTGAGAGAAAAATTACACAGAGCTTATTCTCCAGACAAGACATAATTCTGAAGCGATGGGGGATGCACTCGAAATATGATAACATCCACATTCTCAACACAAATAACGCTAAATCTATCACCAATCCCCGCGAATCAGAAATTTGAGAGTTCGGTAAACATCATCGTTCCAACCCGATTCTTGTTTAAAATTTCAAAAGGCATTAACAAACACAGGATGCATTCTCTTAACAGGAAACTTGATTATTTCAATAATCAACAAAAATGTCCAAGCTAAAATCGCATCTCTATTAACTACATGCACCTTTTTTAAAAAAAAAAATTGAAGGAACATGAGTATTCCAAGCGCACCGGATCCTTCGAAGGAAATCACAAGAATTGGCGATCGCAACAGATACTGTACATTGAATGAAATCACCAGAATCGACGATAACAGCAAATAACTTGACATTTCTACATTGATTCATAGCAAAAACAGCGAATAATTTTTCGATACAGTATTCCGGTATAATTAAATGCGTACAAAAATGCATGCGGACCTGCATTATTTCCAAGTTGCGAAAAACCAACAAGTCCCGCATAAACTGAATTTTACTGCGTCTACCATGGGTCTACCACCATCACATTGTTCTTCGTTGAAAAGACTTTTGGTTTCAAAAATGGCTCAAATCGTAGAATTTGTTTACAGCAGCTGCAGCAGCTTGGAGGCAAGACGCGGCAAGCGGGACTAGACGCGCTCAACGCTTGCGACGAACACACGCCATGAACCAGAGCACACGTGGAACGACATCTGTGTAGCTGCTCAGCACCGTCTGGTTAGGTTTATAATGAACTACATGAAGAGAGCGGGAGACCTTACCTGTTCGCGCTTGTATCAGATCATGAGTTCTAGGCTTTAAAATCCATTCCATCTACAGTACACGAACGATTCCCTCAAAAACGTGCCTTCTCTAAAACGCAAATTAACAATGAGCCCTAAATTAAGCTTTTCCAAAAATCGAGAAATATCCTGAAGGAAGCTGCTGAAGTCTCATCAAATCGTAAAAAAGGGAAATGCTGAGTTGGGAAGAGCAAAACAAAAAACACGTTTATTCAATAAAAATTGAAATAAATTCGACATTGGAAATAAGGCGGGGTCTACTGTCTAAAACGTCCTGTTCTGCCGAAGAAATCGGCAGAACTTCCCGCTTGGATAACACCTTGCGTCAGTTTCATAGAAAATGTCTAAAGCTTTATATTGTACTCGCTCATTTCACACACATAATATTAGACATAGAAGTAAAACTCTGAAATTTTTGAATTCTGAGAACAGGACAAACCCCCAACCACCACCTCTGAAATAGGTAGGTTTCCATGACGATTTGATTTTGACCGACGTGGAGGAACATTTCTGGGGCCCAATTTTTTACTGACAGGTTCCTTCTGGGTCATCATCCGCCCACAGACCCCTCTATACGACACGCATAAGAACTCAAAAAAGGATCTAGGACGATTCGAGACAGAAAAATTTCTAGACGAATGCAATTTGGGACAGAGAAGTTTCTAAACTGAAAATTCGAGAACGACATCACTTTCTTCTGCGAGAGATCAATTCAAGAAAAAGAAATCGAGGCACAACAGGAATGCGATTTAGGATTCTTCAACAGGTTAGGGCCGCAATCCATTACATGTCCATTAACTCATGAAGTACAGTATGTAAAAGACGTATACTGTTTTGTACTGTGATTCGAGCAATTGGAATTCTTCTTCTTAATGCACTTGCTCTTGATTTAAATACTATAAATCCACTTGTTCATGCGTAAGTCGTTCAAAAGACATGAGAGATTATCCTTACTTCAGACAAGATGAATTGGATAATCAGAGGAGTGTACTCAATTCTATGAAAACAATTTCACTGCACAGGGTTTGACAAATGCGACCAAACTTTTTCTCATAACGTAGGTTCATCAATCGCGTAAAAGTTGCTCAAGCAACGCGAGTGACACATGGTGACAACCTAGAGGCGGCCCAAGGACGAACAAGTTTCACAGCATTGCCAAAGAACTCGGACCAAGTGTCGCTCTCAAGGACTACGCAAGCAGCCACCACGACAAACATTCTGGAATCACGAGGCTTCCGAGTAAATGATCAGCGCAAACATAACCTGAGTGAGCATGTCACAGCGCCGTTTGGCAACACGTGGACAATTTTCAAACTCGGTTTGACCGTGCCTTCAGGGTCTAGCACAATTTATGAAATTAACCTCAAATTGGCGCGATAATGAGTCCTTGTAATTGCATTTGAACAGAGCATGCGAAACCGGGAATTAAATACGAAAGTACCCAAATTCGTGAAGAAATCCCCCAGCTATTAAAAGAGCCTACAAGCAACTCATTTTGAGAGGAAAATTACCTTGTTCTGAGATGAGTTCCAAGCATGTTACGATCTTCGAATAGACCATCTTCCTTAATAGAATTATCTCGTCTATTATTAAGACTCACGCTAACGGCAGCAATTGAGACTAATTGCGATCATTGTACCTCAGTTGCAGTACAAATCAAGGTGAATCACGGGAGATGAATTAATTAATTTCCAGAGGGAAAAAAGTTCCCCATCCTCCGAAAGTATCAGTATCTCATGAAGACAGTAAGAACAATACGAAGATACTGTAACACGTACAACTGAAGACCGCGCGTAAATTATGGAAGGGTACAGGAAGGCTCGGAATAAGTTTGCCCAGATAGAACGATGTAAGTGTAGAGAGAAAAAAACAGCAAGAACTATCGAAGGGCGTGAACAAACTGTGGCAGCATTTCCAACGAGGCTGGTTCGTTTCCAAGCGAAGTACTGTACTAGGTCATGAGAAAACGTATCACGTTCGAATGGAAAAATTACGAAGAAACGTGCTTCGTTGTACATCGTTTACTCATGATGAAAAGATTATTTTATTAAATTGCAGCGAAAGTAAAACTTTAAAAAATGGTATCAAACCAGAGAATACAGTTTCTCCAATGGCGCGTGAAGGCTTCTTCTTGCGTCTGAAAAATTCGAATTCTTTCCAGATTACTTTATTTCCCGTGCCGAGAAAAAAAAGGCACGGCATGCAGAAGGGTCAGTATTCCAATGGCCCGACCGCTACTAATGCAGCTTGGTGTCAGCCCTCACCGATCCGGCCAGATTTCACTTGCATCATTTAAAACATTCTCAGTGAATACTTGATGCTGTACTAGGTCATGTTCGGCTTATGGCCATCATAAAGAAGAGAGTGAAAAACAACGACATGTCGTTTCCATACAGTAGAATTTCTATAAACCGTTCCAATTGTAATTCCTTGGAAGGAAATAATGCGTCATTTATACAGCGTATTTTGAACTAGAGCCAATTAAATTTCTCGATTATCCACGTTCATGCACCTAAATTTTTTTATGTTTCGTAATACGGTTCTGTACTGCATCATGTCATTCTTGAAAGTTTCCAGTGGCTGAAAACATCTCCTTGATGTTCGTTTTTTGTTTTTTTTTTTAACTTCGTTTTTGTGTTTTTTGTTTTTTGCTCTTGAACGTATGATTGTTGATATTTGACATGATATAATACTCGAGGAAACGTCCTTCTTGGTGAAAATACCGTCAAAATAATACACTGATCTCATTTTAAGCCTGCCCTGCTTAAAGTTTCCAAAATATGTATTCATCTCACGGAAATATAAACTGGAGTAGAGCGAGTGGGAGCAAAGCACTTACTGGATTCATTTACAACTATATGTTCCCTGAAATAGAGGAAAATTTTCCGATACATATGCAGTAGTTTATTTTAAAGGAGGGACCCAATTCTAAATTCAGAAGAAAAAACTAGAAAAAAGTACAGTGTACGAATAGTATTATGCTTCATCCCATACTTTCTGCAATATCAAATATCCCAGAAAAATATTCGCATTTGTGTTTTAATACTGGACATTTTAGTTTCCATAATTTTTGTAAAATTATTAAAAATTAATATATCACATGCACTTATTCAGGGCCAAACGTTTTTGTGTACTGAGATTAAAGGCGAAAATACGTTTATTAAATTGAGATTCTCATAAAATGGTTCCTATGAAAAAAAAAACTGCTGGGACCCTGAAAAAAGCTTGGTAGAGAAAAACTCGTTATGACGAGATTCGTTTGAAAGCAATTTGGCAACAATTGTTTCTTCATGATTTTCCAGCGAACTGCTCGCATGCGAGCACTTCGATAACAAAGATGAACTGGCGGTTTTTCTTATTAGTAACGTACAGTATTTATAGGAGCTTCTACGCCCAACTTCTCTTCTCAATGGCGCCTGGGACATGAATATAATGTACCAAGATTCCCTCATTTGCAGAACGAAATTCGAAGTTACGCACCGTGAAATAGCCTGGATTTACTTATCCTGTTGCTCAACTGTCAGCTGAATTCGATGAAAGGGTTACAAGGTGTCAGATACTGGACTTGAAAAAGAAGTGATACAAAGACACGACAAATAGATGTCGTAACACGTGGAAAAAACACCAATATTGTACAGTACTGTACTGAACGATGACACTGTAACGTTCAAGCCTGAGAAGCATCGAAATCAAAATTCCAGCATTGCCTACCAAGAAAAGACAACGAAAAGAATGCTTCCATTTTACGTCGCTAGGAAAGACGGCTACTTCACAACAAGACAAATTGAAAGCAGATGCTGATGGAGAGCGCCAGTCCGGCCATTATTACGACAATCAAATATTGCGCGAATAAGACGCTGATCGCAGGCTCGCGGTAGAAAACCGGAAGGAAAAACGCTTACCTTTCTGAAGAGGTAAAAGAAAATTTACCAACTCATCGAAATTACTCATAACAGATACCTTACAGTACTTCCCTTCCGGGTGTATTTTTTGGCAATTGCTGATAACACTGCACGAACGTCTAAGGGCAATGAATTGAGAAAAAATCGCAGTCGACAGTTTTTAAATTAAATTGCAAACAATGCATGGCCAAGTTTCTTCGTTCTTGCCTCTTGCGAGCCTTTCGCTCTCGAATCAACGTTTCGTCGATTTCGAGATCATTAACCCACTCGCATCAAGCAATGGCAATCTTGAATTTGTTATTCACGCATTATTAGACCCGAAAGGAAACTTCATTATTCGGCCAAGTATGAAATTTGGATCAAAGGAAGACGAGGTGACGTGAAATAAGGGAGAAAACCGCTGTGCCAACCGATAAACCACGATTGTTTGTGCCTGGGAAGCAACATTGTCCGCCTGTTTTGGGATTAGAAATCCGCTCGGCATCTCATGAATATTATCTATCTTGATCAATACGATTGCATACATTACTGGGTGTTTATATTTAACCGGTATATCCCTTGTTATTCTGGCCCAGCGATGCATGAATCATCTTTTTTACCTCGATGCAATATAGAGATGATGGCGATTTTATGCTAGCCGATTTGATCGAGATCAATATGCATATCGACATGGACAGGACACTGATGAGATTAAGATAATGAAGAGAACATTACAAGGGCATACAAATTCTACACGATGCAGTGTACAGGGAAATACGTGGTTTAATCGGCTACACACCGGAGAAACGGAAAATCCCGAGAATAATTTAAGATCAACGGTTCATCATTCAACAGGAAACGCACTAAATACGAAGAAACTGTCGAGCATATTTCGAAAACCACTTAAAAAAGAATATATTCCCTTGCACCCTTCGATTTGCGTCATTTCAAAGGACGAGTGTGAACAACTTTCCTAGCGAGTGAAATATTTTCGATTTCCTGTGGGGATCTGGTATTTTCGTGTCAGGTGTTCGATACCCTCGGTTCGACATCACCGGGTAGTTTTCGTAAAATTTTCAATCGATATTCTCCCGTTAATCCATTTACTTCCGTATGAGGAACTTTCGCAAGGTTCCATTTCCAAGCGAAGAATCCAGCGATGTTGTCAGGAGTCAAATGATAGTTCGACGGTAAGTATATAGTTCGACATCAAGTGCTTTAATCGACCACATAAGAATAAGGGACACCTGCATTTCAAGATGGAGTCAGCTTTGACATCTGGGCATCGAAGAAAGATGGACTCAATATGTTTTACTCCTTGAGATTTGGTGCTTTTTCGTTCTTCTTTATTTGGCAACGAGTATCGTAGAAGTAACTACTGAATTCCGTAATCGACCAAAAATTGAAAACCGTGAAGATGTACGTTTGTTGAAGAAATCTTTGACTGTCCGATATCCGACAATCATTTCTCTCTCACGCTGAGGTGTCCAGCGATCGGTATTTTCGGCACTCATTGGACCCCGCAACCCGCCACGGCCTATGCATTGAACATGCAGGATACATTTCGATTCGAGGGTTACATTACTAGTCATGAAGAACGAAGAACCTACAAAGGATAACTTTCCTGGATCACGAATCGAACACACTCGTGCTTTCGTTGCACGGAGGAGCGTGACCGGATTTATCGAACTGTAACAAAACCCCTCCTCACAGAACTCGATACTATGTTTTTCATGAAAAACAGGCAATCTGCCATAAATTTATATTTTTCTGGAAAGATATTCGACGTAGCCTGGGGCTCCTAGATGTTTTCATCCGGTCCATTAACGACAAAAAAAAAGAAAAAAACGCATCGGTAGAGGTGCACTATACGCCTGGATTTGCCAGCATATTTCGTCAACTTCCGAAAGAACTCTAACCGCCTTCGGGGAAAACAAGTTTCAAGCGTAAATCCGCGCTGAACATGGGATTTTTTGCTCCCTAAATCAACGGATTTCACCGTTCAGCGAATTCTGATACGAAAGCACGTTGCATATGCAAAATCGAGCGGCAGAAATGAGTAGTTGCGGGCGAGTTTAATAAAGCTGTCTCATCAACTCTTGTCAGATTAACAACTTCATTTGACAGGTGATATTCGACGACGCGAAAACATGAAAATTCAACGCTTTATTCCTCGGAATGACGATCATGATGCGCGTATGACGGCCTGATTACGAGATGTGATTTTAACGAACTTGCGCGTTCATTCGGAAAATGCAACAGCGCGAAAATTCCTGCGCATTTCATACACATGCGAAATGAATCGCTTCGACGCTTTATCAATCATTTGCCTGTCAAAAGTAAAGCGCGTTATGCAAAGAAGGGCGAAAAAAACCTTGACTTGGAATATTGAGACTCAGCTCCTCCGAGCATCACTAATTCATCCTACCATGAATCACGATAACTCCGCATTAAACGTGACGTGATACACCCAACAGATGTTCCTAAACTTCAAGTCAATTCACATAATAAGTCGAGTGCGCTGTCGGGTTCCGTGCAATTCACAAGTTCCTAAGGTGCAAAGGAAAGATTGTCTTGAGCTGAAGAGGTTTGAAAGCACCCTAATGCGCAAAAAAATAATACGATCTATCTATAATTCGACGTGCAGGTCCACCCACACTGTGCAGCAAACCGATCCTATAGGTTATAAATAGTCGAAGGCGCCTCGCATGCGAACATCAACAAAATCCCTCAGGTGAAAAGAGCAAATCCGACGGAATATTCAGGTTTTCTCAAGCGGAAAAGATGTTTGCGCCGAGTCAAATGTGATCAAAAATTGCGATTACACGTTTAGCATTAAACGCATTAGGAGGCACGCAATATGCACTCTAACTAATGCACAGTATACAAGTATGCACAGACGGGGGAAAAAACGATGGGATGCAGCCCCGTTCATCCCATTTAAATTTAAATTTCATAATTGAGAAATTTATCCACGAATTCGAAAAACATCTTCAACGTGAATTTACGAGGGTTCTAACAAAAGTTCTCGGAATAGAAATTAAAATGGCATATAATTGAGCTGAAAAAAAGTATTCTTTAGGGAAAACATATTCTTCGGCACAAGAAAAAATCAGCCCTGCTTGACAATTTTTTTTTGACTGTTTTGCAAAATTCACTCTGGCAGAGTTTTGCTCTCCACTCAAAAGATGAGGCGCCCTTCCAAAACATTTTGTTGTTGTAGCCCAGCTTTCCCTCAGAATTCTTGAAATCAACGTGGCATTAATTCCGCCATTTTCATCAACAGCCGCCTTCGATGAAAATGGCGTAATTACCTTGGAAGACCAGGAGGCAACCCTTGGGAATAATGCCACGTTGACTTCAACAATTTTGAGGGGAAAGCTGGGCTACAACAACAAAATCTGCAGGAAGGGCGCCTCATCTTCTGAGTGGAGAGCAAAATTCTGCCAGGGTGAATTTTTCAAAACAGTCAAAAAAAATTTGTCAAGCAGGGCTGATTTTTTCTTGTGCCAAAGAATATGTTTTCCCTAAAGAATTATTTTTTCAGCTCAATCATGTGTGATTTTAATTTCTATTCCGAGAACTTTGTTGGAACTCTCGTATAGAATTTACTTGAAGCTATCGCGGGAAAAAAATTTCCACACTTAATAAAAGGCATTATATAACATCGTATGCTTTAAAAAATTCAAGAAAATTAGTTCAAGTAAGAAACGATACGAGTCGAGCACAAAATACTATGTAAAGCGTTGGTGGATAAAATATGCAACATGTTCGTTTCTTTGGCCCTTCTACGAAAATATTTCAGTTCATGCAAGTTTTCAAGATTATTAACCTGATGCATCCACTTCCCACACTCAGAAATTGTTCAGCAGATGTACTGTTTCGTACAGTACTTGTACAGCCTTGTAAACTTAATTTTTACAGGCACCATTTCTTCAAAAACGCATCCAACTGTCCAGTCATGACATTGAAAAACGACGAGAAATTCGAAATTTTCAGAAGACGAGATATGAAAACAAAACATACCGGGTAGAGGATTTCAGGCAGAGGATCAATGATACTCCTTCGACGAATGGGTTCCTTCGCTGGACCTGACAAACTTTCCATTTCGGCGCAGAAAACACGAGCAGACGAAGCAAGCAATCACACCGACCAAAGGCTCACAATAAAATTCCACACAGCAGCAAAACTGAAACCAGCATAACCGCAATGGGCATATGGATGGCCTCCCGGAAGCAAATCTCGCGACAGATAACGAGAATCGTGTGGAATGCGACACACCGTTCGTTCTCTCGCGTATCACGCTTGCTCTTCAGCAAACAAAATCAAAACGAGAGACAACGCAGGTAAAAACTCAGGAACCAACAGCGAAAAATAAATAAGTTTCAACGTGAATCGAAACGAAAGCCATGCACTTCAGTAAACGATGAAAGCGCTTTGAATGCTACATTTTTCCGCGACATGATCTCCGGACACACTCGAGAACATGACGGGGGAAAATTCTTAGATGAACAAGGACCAGATACTAGCGCCTAGATCATGCAACGGAATTTCCGGAAGGAAAAAACAGGCAACGGAAACGCTCTCACGATGAGAAAAAAACGCGCTATCACATGCAAGCCGAACTACACAGGGCAGGACAGAAGTTAGCGATCGATCCGTACTTACTTGAAGGAGAACTTTTGTACACATTAGAGCTAGAGGAAAAAACGCATCCAATTCCGATGAAAATACTTCATCGATAACCTTTGCTTCTGATTTTTTTTAACGCTCGTGCAGAATAATCAAGAGTTAAAATCGAATACTCCAGAAGCAGCACTTATTTTCCTGTAGAGTGCGCCCTCAGGCTCGTGTGTGACCCGCGCTCCAGATATTGTATTCGCAAATCCGTCGCACCCATTCTAGATAGTCAGAACATCCGTAAAAAAGAGAGTGCTTTCATGCACATAACAGGTTTTTGCTGATGGAGGAACTGCATTTTTTTATTCCTCAATTTTTTCAGAGAAAAAAAAATTTTTTTAACACCGCGAAAAATCGGGATACGGCTTGTAACCAAGTTAATGCAGCCAAGGATAAGCACGAATCAACGTTAAGTTTTCATATGATTGCAGTTATCTGAATCAAGTCGCAAACTTTTTTCGAATCCCACGTTGTCCTCACATTTGGACATCAAATAACGCACACGCACGCCATTCAGAAATCTTGGTTACGACATACGCTTCTCCCATATGTTCGCCTTGCGTCAGTTTCAAAGAATACCGCATCCAATACCACGTTACAATCGAAATCCATGGAAACTTTTCGAGACATTGGTACGAGCAATTGCTGCAAGATCTCGACAGTTGCTTCTATTATTGAGACATTGCATTGTGCAATATGTACCTTCAAACTCGAGACACACATTTTTCAAGACACATCCCCGTGCAAGGCAGCTTTTGAATAATAAATTCGATAGACATCGTCGCCGTAAAGGCCACGCCAAACGAACAGCATGACGACGCCGCAGACGATAAATAAGTTACGGGGAATCACTCCTCAACATAAGCATGATAATTTTTTTTTTAATATTCCAGTAACTTCAGAAGGGTCTTACCATATGTTTGAAAGAGTTGAAAACTGAATCTCAACGTTAAAAAAAAAAATGTTCACACACGAGACTAATCTGGACGATGCCTGACTCACGGAAGTAGACAGCACGACGATGCACAACACAAATCTCCGGAGACAGTGCGAGGGGTGTCCGGTTTCAGCGTGGAGTGAGGGCAAGGTCCGCAAAATTTATTTCATATTTTGCATGATTTATTCACAACTTCTCTGCTTCAGCAGATAAGGACATCACTGCAGAATACGTAGCTACGTTCTTATTGGACACTAAGTAGCACCCACACTTCGAAAAGTACAGTCCTGTATCGTGAAAATCATCACTCTGCAGTCACGCATGGAAACAGCAGGAGAAGGAAATAAGAGCAAGATTGGCTGCCATTTCTCTCGCTTCCACGAGGTTAGTAAAATCTGGGGGACAGTATGTCTCGGTGAGCATTATGAACAAAATCGTTGTTTTCCTTCATCCGTTCATTTATCATTCTGGAGATTTTGAAGTACTGTACGCAAGTTTACGGCTTAACCGTACTCGAACTTCAATAAGCGCGGAAATCCGACAACCCTCGCATCTCCACCGATATTTCTACGTAAGGTAAAAGGAAAGTTGAGTTTGAGGAAGATGCAACATGAACTTCCGCGGAGGATGGAAGGGAGCGGAATCAGCTTTCCGGAAAATGAAGCGAGGAACTTACAAAGCACGAATGCAGGCAGACATCAGAACGCCTCTTTATTTTATCGCCTCATTGGAGGCGCAACGGACCCGGCCCGCTTCTCCAGGGATAAGCAAGCGCACAGTTGGCGTGAATCGGGCGGGCACTAGTTGCGCCCGCCGTCGGCGCAGTTAACACCAGGAAAATCCGGCAACTGGAATCGGCGAAGAATTCTCGAAGCACTGTTGCAACGCATAGAATACAGTACAATACACGCAACTCTCCACGCGGTTTGCGGAAAATACTTCAGCATGCAGGTCATTCCTGACTCCCTCGCTCCTGAAAAGCAGTCCACATTCTACTTCGCCGCATAGAAGTTAGATTAGCGAATCAAAAAGGAAGACAAAAACTTCCGGTAGCAACATCAGTAGCAGCGAAGATAACCGTATTAACGTGCAAACTAATTACCCAAAAAATGACCTGAAATCTCGTGTACAGTATTGCTGTTTTGCTATCAACAAAATTTTACCAGGCACTTCTGTGGGATTAAAAGCATCGGTTCCAGATTATCCAAGTTATCCTTCAACACGGTTGTCTGAAGCTTCTTTTCCCTTGTCCACAACTACTCAGTTTCGCCCGAAGCTTATTTTTTCTTGCCAACAAACTCTCAGTTACGTCTGTGAACAGGTACTATGATCCCGAAAATGTTCCAGTTCCTTTTAGGCCGAAAAATTTTCCCCATCGAGATCTTGGTAAGAAAAAAAAAATGGGTTGCGTGCATTAGTAATCACAGTCTGTATACGCACAAAAAAAAAGATACTTCAGCTGACGACCAGCACGGCTAGTCAACAAAAACAAATATCAATCGGATACGTAAGGTTTTGATTTTGCTTCATGGTTAAATTTGCCCCAGGGATTTATAATTCGGTATAACAAAAAATTTCTGCATCCGGCGAATCGAGGACTTCCCGAACATCGAATGACATTCGAGGCTTTCTGATCAAGAGCATTGCGAGATATTCGAAACTCAACTCCTGATCCGTTCGCGGACGATGAGAACCCCCACTCGAACACGCACAGGCCTGACTTACTTCTCGGTCGTCTCAATTTCTGCAACATCATTCAGATATCAGGATTCTGTGATTTGAATTTAACTAGCCCAAATCCGGTGAGCCGTAACATCCTCGGATCACCCGCGTTTCACAACTGAGCGACAAGCATTATTTCAGTTAGAAAAATTGCAATATCTAAAAATCTGCAAACAATCCTGAAGATTCGGTCATTGGATAGTTATTGTAAAATTCCCTACCCCTAACCGATCCTTGGTTTGAATCTCACAAGGCACTGACAGGCAGAAGATGCCTTCTTTCTCTTCCCAGGCATTCTACATATTACATGATAAACTACTGTATTAAAAAAATCTCCACAACATGAGCTTATCATATTAAAATAACCGCAGATCAGAATGTTCAGACCACAAGATCTGAGCAACACGTGAATCCCAAGCACCCTAAATCCTTGAACAAAATCGAAGAAAATTTCCGTTCTAGCGAGTTTTTATTGGTACTGATTCCCTACTCCATGCACAAAAAGCACATTCTATCACTAATTTTTCAGATACCGCCTGCATCTTATCTATACCTAATTCGGTGTTACAAAAAAGTTATAAGAAGTGAAAAGGCTTCATCACACCAGGAAATCAAGCGTAACCTCCACCATCACTTGAGCGCTCCTTGCGGCTTGCTCATTCAGGCGCATTTCGTTCGAGACTAGGTTTTAACCTTCCTTTTGGATTTCACAACTTTCAGGAGTCGTCAGTTTTTAGTAACCATCACTTGGGTGTTAGGTTACTTGACCATGTTAAGATATATGCCTATAAATTAGAAAACAGTACATCTTACCTACAGTCCAGTATATCACATTTTTAACACACGCATGCACAACATAGCGATTCACACTGAACTTCCCAGGAATCGGGTAATTTGTGCCCTCAATCAAAGTACACGTCCTCGCCTTCTTGATCAACTCCTTATGTCGCTGTCATAATTTACTTCAACTGTTTTGCACTCATAATTCGTTCTCATGTATCATGTCCGGCTCATTCATAAGCCCAACACAGAGATTTAAAAAAATCTACCGATGGAAATACCCTGCTTACTGATGATCGCACTTTGCACACTTTGATGCTTCAACCGAGAAATCTCAAATGGATTCACGTATCCATAGATCGTAACCCAACCCATTTTCACATACCGCACGTGAACGTGAGGATCTCGCAGTTCACAAGCACTTCCCCATGACCTCAGCAGAAGTGGTACAAATGCAATGCGCCGATATCAGCAGCACAATGGCATCTCTAGCATCCGCGATCAAAATAATAGAAGAGAAGCAGGGTCTAGAGATCAGCTCTTCCGCGTATCAGGAGTACAACTGACGGAAAAGCCATACTTCTCAATTCATCGATTTAGAAATTCGATTGAGTGTACCCTTACTGAGATCAGATGGTACAAGCGAGGGACTCGATAGTCTAGAAAAAATGCCGAAGCCAGTTACATTTTCGTTGTTAATTCATTCTGCGAAACGCTTCAGCTCACAAAACCAAATTTCAGAGAGATGAGTATTTGCAAGGGTAGAGATTCCATGATGAGTCACTACCATGTTTGAGATGTAATGCTGGAAAAAACCAGAAATATTCAAAAGATGCGGGTCTGTCCGAAGTATTTCCGGATTTTCGCTACAAGCTAATGAAGGAATAATCGCTACATGACCATGTCTAAAGAAGAACAGGCAAGCCGAACTGTACTCACCCTCCACGCCGAGTCGTCATTCTTGTGTCGACTTTCGCTGATCTCTCCAATGAAGTCATTCGGATCTCTTATTCCATTCTTTTCCGTGTCGGCCATTTTCATGCAAATTCAGCGAATTCAGATAAATTGGGAGCAGTTTCCAAAGCAATCAAAATGAATGATGAAAGAAACAAAACAAAAATATATCGTTCTTGGATAATGTCCGAATCATATAAGATACACCGAACGAAACAACTTCACACAATTAGAAGAGTAAAACTCTGGAAGAGAAATAGGCCCACAGCAATCAAACCGATGATCAGAGTATAATTTCAACAGATCACATTCAAAAATCTGAGATAGCCAGAAAATACTCGTATATTTCACAATCGGCGAAGTCTGATGGTTCAAAAATCGGTGCTTAAGCAGATGAGCGATCCAGGCGGAACATCACGACATTCGCCATGCGCGCGGCCATGTTTCACTCCTACTGCCCTCTATCCTATACATTTTCCGACAAAGCTCCTTTCTCTCCGCCGAATCGACATGCAGCGCACAACCAGACACGACAAATGCCCACACACACTGCACCCTGCATATTACAATATATTATGTAGATGTCGCTTCCTACTAGATCGTTTTAATGCTTATTTTTCAATTTTCAGGCGTAAGTTTTCAAAACAATTTTCTACTATGAACGGTTTTCAAAGAAAAACGCCATCCCTGAGACAGAATGATGCACCAACGAAAGAAAATTCCTCTTCCGCCTCTGCTGCCGTTTACATGTAGTGAAGAAAAGTACTGTATATGATGACGTGCATTTTACAATTTAATTTTATCCATACTGTATACGTAAAATTTGCGCGGAATTTCGTATAGGTATACAGTATCTGTCAAAGACGTACATTAATTGCTTTTGCATTTATTTCTTAATCATTCACTTGTTCAACTGTTCAGTCAGAAATCTCAGCATATACAACCGATAATTCTCATTTTAATTTTGACAGCATCTGTTTGCCAAAGTTTCATTTGATTATAGTGAATTGTATGTAAGAAAAGAGGGCCAGTCAATATTTCAGGCATTTCTCCGATAAAAAATTGATAACTACAATCGTTTTCCGATTTAGTACTGTAATTTAAAGTTACAAAGTCAATTAAATAATGCTGGCTGAAGTGCTAAAAGTAAATGATTGAGACTATTATTCGGGCATGTCAAAATTACTCTGTATATTTTAAAATTGGGGCGATTAGTGTAAAAAGAATGTATGATCTAAAAAAAAACGATTAACCAGGAATACGTTTTACAGTCCACAGTATTCTTGCTTGAATAGTCTTGTTCCTGAGCCAATAAGACAAGGAGGACATTTTCAGCAGGAAACGTTCTCCTAAAAGACCATAAAAACCCAATGACTTCTTAGCAATAAACTTCCGCAGATTTAACTGCCTTGGAACACATATTTTTCATTATCATGGCTTCTGTGATGTATTAAATTTATTTGCTTCAAAATCTGGTCTACCACCTACGTTGATACTTTCTTTTCAAAGGTAGGATACCCCAGCAGAAGTGTACAGTAAAACTTGAATTTACAGTGAAACATGATATATTCAGTGAGACAGCTTTTCCGCATTCCATTGGAAAAATTTCTCCCAAAATGAATGGCTCTACATATCATCCAACGATTTTCTTCTTCAAGAAGAACTTAAGAAGATACATACAGAATTTAATGGAATACGAAGTGATTCACTACGTGTAAGACACCATTTGGTCTCCAATATGTACAAGTGAGATAAAACCCCGTGACTCCTGAAAAAGTATATTAGCATCATCCGTTTTTGCTGTGCAGCATGCATCGAAATTCAATTTACCTGCAGTCGCAAGCATTCCTACATTTTTCGTGTTAATATTTCTGGCTGATGCTCGCGATTGGGTTCATAATAGGAGAGGTCTTGGAACATTTTTAGTATGAGGGCTACTTGCGTGGTTGATGCTCATCCAAAAGTCCCTTTTACCATTTCTGCATGAGAGCAGGGAAGAAAAAAAATCAGTTAGTCAAAGTGAGTCACAAATCTCACGATTCCGTTTAGAACTCCGGAGTTCCTTTGCGGACACTCTTATAAAACATTGATGCATAGTCATCAAGTTCGACAATAATGCCAACATTTTGTCGGTAATCCTTTTGGTACTGTTCACTTGCGATAGACACTTCGTTCCTTGAAATAAACTCACGAAGAAAATCTGAAACACGCGGATTTCTTCGTTGCGTGCTGTGCTACTGACAGAATGTCACCGTCAGCTCTGTCGACAAGCGAAACAGATATTCACCGAACGGATGTTTACAGTTTTTCTCGTGTGACATGACGCTTTATCATCCATGCAGGGACACATTCGCTTGAAAGCTTACGGTGATACGTCAAACCTGGAGTGTTTGATGAATCGATCGATAGCAGGAAAACATTTTCGGTTCTGAAGTATAGTTTGAGTATAATCTTTGTTTCCTTTTCTCCGCTAGAAGAATCATTTGAGCGTTGGGTTTTTGTTATGTTTTCAAAAATTCAAAAAAATCAAACCCAAAAAATCGGGAACAACATTCTGCATGGGGGAATACTGTATCAAGCGCCATGAGAAATGACCACCAGCTAGTGTTCGGTAGAGTTTCACTGAGCATTATTTCCATCCGCACATAGATGTCACAAGCTAGAATATAAATTCACTCAAGTTTTGTTTCTTTCTACAGCAAGAAATAATCCCCTTGTTAAAATTACTAAAGTATTCGAAGTAACGAATAAGTTGATGAATTTTCATGAATTTGACAAGTGGTCAGACTTCGCACTATTGGAGCGAGGAAACGGAGGAACAAAATTTGAAAAAGCCACTTCGTCTGACTTGCTGGAAGCCCTATTTCGCAGATAAACATACTGTATTTTTAATGTAGGATCCCCGGCCTTTTATGCATGCTCCGTATTCCTGATTTTCCGAACTGATTTTTTAACTGAGTTTTCGAAGGCTGCAAAGCTTCTAATGCAAGACCGTGAAATATCCAGATGATTTTGACGCCGGAGGACGACAGGATTCCGTGATATTCCTGAACTTTTCCGCCTGGGTGCTCGTCCACGATCCCCGGAATGTTCTCGCTCGAGATGCGCCGGTGTTTTCCGCGGAAGACACGGCGACGGGGTTACCCCGTCGCATCTAAGCTCGGATGTCCGATCCCGAAACAAGAACGCTGCTCAGAATTTCCGCCCTGACCGGCATTCATTATAGAGACGATGATATGCGGACAGTCAGTCATCCTTGGCGACGATCATTATTCCATCACGGGTCCGTTGTAACGATATCACCTGTCCACCTTCAAAAGGCATTTAAGAGTATAATCTATGCGGCCCAGTACCGTATCCCGGGGATTGGTCCGCAAAACATGCTTTTGTCGGTTGCGGAAAAATGCATCAAGGCTGGGGTGTTTTCAACCTCTGGTACGCCTTCCACTACGATGGTACATGGTACACTTCCCTTGCCAAATGATACTCGTACACGGAATTAAACCCGATGAAAAGATCAAATGTGAAAATTTTTTAACCCTAGACTAAAATATTTAAAATCAATTTTTTCAACAGCTGTGGGCGGAAAGACGCTTGTTATTCATTGAAAAATGAAGTACAGTATGGTAAGGTCGAATTTGAAAAAAAATAGTGAACATTCTTTTGCTAAAAGAATTGTTAGGGACAAAGTTGTAAAGTTAGTTGAAGAAAGGGAAGGCCCATACCAAGGTTAGAAGGCGGTCATTTTATGCACCTTCCCTGTGATTTGTAAGCATTGGGCTTTTTAATGGGGGTAAAACAAAAAGCATTGAAAAATTGGGATCTAGACTTCTAGAGGAGCATCCCACAAAGTGAAGCGTGCTGTAAATGTTTGATAGTGGCAGATGCAATGCTAGATAAGATAAAATGGTAACAAACGGAAACTTCCAAAAATTTTCCCAGAAATAAAGCAATTCCAGTTTGATTTTTGAATTTCCGCAAACGCAAAGCTTTAGAAATTCAAGTACTGTACACTACTGTGTAGAAAAAAGTGATAAATTAGCATCGATCATTAAGTACGGTACTGTTTGCATGATTAAGAGAGTGAATGACAACCTGATTCTGATCTTCAGACTGATCGCAAAGTAGCTCCTGAGAGTTCGTAGTTTTATTTTCCTGAAAAATCATGCAATAGTTCCAGCTGTATCTAAAAGAAATGAGGAATAGGCATGCAATATAGTGCTGAAAAAACTGATGTCATGAAATCCAAAAAAACCTCATATCCGCAGTGCACAGATGATTTGTGTTTCACTCTTACACTTCGAAAAATATAAGATAAGCCAAAAAAATAGGACAAATCTTTGTTACCCACAATCTTTGTTACATTTAATGAGTGATATTTTTCAAGACTGTAAAATTGAGGGAACTGAAATGTTCTGCAATTATGCAGCTTGCAAGCAAATAAAATGCAGAAGGCATGAGCACAAAGAAAAAGAAAAGACCACGTTCACCAAAGAAGTTTTTTATGAGAATGATATTCTCTTTTCACATATCACAGGGTTTATATACAACACATGAACAAACATAAAGTATGCACAGGGCTTTCAACTCTAAACAAGTTCTGGAAACCAGGAAAAAATCCAAGATAAAAATCAATGAATGTCATAAAGTACGACGCAGCATTTTGAAGCTTATATAACTTCCTCAAAAATCAAGATTACAATTTCGGCGACCTCTTAAGGTACAGTTTGCAAAGTTTTCTGCAATTTTGAATTGAAATAAAACATTCCTCCGGGTCTTAATTTAAAAGATATTTGCATTTTTGTAAAATAGATCTTGAGCCAAAGCACATTGGTGATGAAAATCAAACTCAAGCATCCTTGCTGAAAACTTCGGCGCGCAGAAACACAAGCATCTGGTGGCACAAATGGAACTTGCACTTGGTGCATTCAATAAGAAAAGTACCCTTAGTTTTCAGGTTGTTAAAATCCAGTCAAAGAAATCCTATTTAGTTTTAAGTAACAAACGTTTCACTCATTAAATTCCAATGAACATCATATCCTTGTTTGGGGATGAACGCATCTTGTTTTTCAGGAAAAGAACAAAAACAATCCAACAAACATGCATGATAATACATGTTCAAAAAATTTCAGAAAATTTTCGTTTGCGATGGATGAATAGAACCGTAAATTTACCCAATCTCCTTGTACAGTATTTGACGTTACTTCATCTACGTATTTCATCGACCATGCAATATGTAGCATTTATAATATTATTTGCCATCTACTTCTGAGTACTCTGGTACACGAAACTTGTCGCATATCCATGAGAACCGGAGGCACATTTCATAAAGTTTACCTCTGAAAGCTTAGAGATACGTTGCACATTGAAGGCTTGAAAACTCGCGCGTATAAACTTCTTATTCTGTAACCGAGCTAAAGATGAAATAACAAAAAGCTCAAAAATATCGAACTTCGGTGCGAAAAGTTTTCTTAATAAAGCTTTAGGAAGTTATTCTTTGAAAAAACTGTACCTTTTTTTCCAATATTCCGCCAGAAAAAGTGAAAATCAGCTTGAGCTCATTGAGGAGCATGAGAGGCTCTCGCAAAAACCATGAACGCTTCCCGGGAGCGGACGGGTCGCTTCATGGCACCAGACTTGAATCCCTCAACGCGTCCATCATCGTCCCCCGTCAGAGTCCCAGTTTAGGGACGCCGGACGACAGGGCCTTTGCTCAACCGTGAAATTTCGAATTGTCACGAAAACCGCCGCAACTGACGAAGAACAGGAGGCCCGCGTAGGCTGCTCTGCTTACGAAATGAGCAGCAGCAGCTGGTGGGCGTCTCCAAGCTCCGATTTGTTCTTGTGGAGGTCTCCATCCGGCGCAATAAGTGAGCAATATGCAACAAGGACAGCATTTTAAGAGACCCACATCTTGATACATTCAAAAACGGCAACCGAAGAGTATTTTTACCCGAGGTTTCACAGCATTTTTTGCACATGGTTTCATGCTTCAGTTGCGACTAAAAGTGATGCGCAATTATGGGCGAGAAATTTAATGGTGGACAAAAAGCTGATTTCACGGAATCCCATAAAGTAAAATTCCAGTGCACAGATTCTGTGCGTTTCACTCTTACACTTATACTGTACAAACGAAATTTTAGCCATGTAACTGGAACTTTTTTTTTAGCCCTTATAGCTGATTAAATACGGTATTCTTGTTATTTATTGGTAACGAATACATTCAAAGTAGAGCTCTTTCAATCCTCACCGGGGAAGAGTCAATTTTATTTATCATTCTATAGAATAGAGTTTTCTGGTTTCATCAGGACATGAAGAGAATATGGTCAGTATATAGCCTCCCTATATAGTAGATCGAAGAAAATTTCTTTTAAAGTTGCTTTATACTGGGATACAAATTAATTTTAATTTTCCAATTTCCGTGAATTTATAAAACACAGATCTTGCTGCCTCGGTGAGTATCCTGCAAATGGACAAGAAAGTCATAACACAAGTAAGATTGTTTTTAAGGCTCTGAAATTTTTTATTAAATCGCTTCTAAGATAAGAATCTTGGAATTCTGGAATGGGTTGACTCTTATTTCAACTTTTTTTTTTGCATTTGAAAATTAATGCATTTAGCAAACGGGTTTCAACTGGGATTGGACTCCATCTTGACCACCAAATGACTCATCTTCCCAATATCAAAGGGACGTTTCAAAAAGGGTGTATATTCCAGATTTTTTTAGGAGATTTAAAAATAAGAATGTAAATGTGACGGAGTATGCGGAAAATTTTCCAACATGAATGTGTTCAATAAATGTAGTATTGCTTGTATCATTTGTGTGATCAAGTAAGCGTTAAATTGCTGATTTGGTTGATCTTCGCTGGAAGACTGCCAATAATTACGGAGAAAGTATTTTTACAAATAGCTTACCTTATTTAATTGGTTCAACCTGCAATCTGCGTGGCATGTAAGTTTCCAGAGTACTGAAGGTTACATGCAATGCGGATGAGGCTGATTTATTTCGAATCTTTGCTGAAATTAAAAAAAAATTTTATCTAGCTCCAAAACCGATCGGATTTTCATGTCAAATTCTTCTCGACTTGGCATAGCTGGCAAGTTATACTCGTGAATTCAATGCGCCATCAGCGATTATTTCCATTACCGCGAAGACCTTTCTATTTTGGTCGAAATTTTCCTGCAATAAACAAAGTACTGAGCATAAGTATGCGTATTCAATTCCGGAGCTGCCTGTCAATCGTCGAGGTCAGTATACGGAACAATGACGCAATAATCGACGTAGAGATCGCTGATCGCAACCGCCGTTTAATTTGATACACGTGCATGTATTTTTTGCGCATATTTAGTGCTTCGTCGTCGGGAATTTTGATACACTGATGGAGTGCCATGTATTCGACGTATTCTTTGCCACTCAATGGCACCTTTAACGAGGCATCAGCCTCGGGATCTCACGGATTACTACTGATAATTCCATGGACTGAGATCATTATGACGTCATGCTGAACCCCCACAATGACTGCTGGCCTTGGATTGCTTTTGATCACGCTTTGTATAACGTTCCGAGTTTGACCGGGTCTCGTCAATCCAAGAAAGATACCCGTAAATAATACAGGACAAACAATTTCAATTACGATTCCCATCCCAATCCTCGTAAAATACTGTACAAACTATGGACTAAAGACGGAAACGAATGCAATGCAGACGTCGAGATATAGCATTTCCTGATACCGTATTTGAGATCGATGCAAGTTCTGTCCGAAGTTTCTATGTACTTCTGAAACCTTCTTTATCAAATTCAGGAGTATTTTTTAAACTTACGGTACATACCGTATTCTAACTTCGTTGCAAGTACGACGGAAAAGTCCAAATTTTAAGATTCAGGTTTCAGTAGCGGTAGTTTTAAACTTTTCCGCTGGTGAAACCCGGAAGTTTCGACTTCTCGAGCTGATGTCAGGAGCTGATCAGCAAGTACGGGATCGTCGTTGAAATTTGAAATGAATATGCTGACGGTATTTTGTGCTTAATCATCAATTTTTTTCATTTTATTGAAAACATAAAAACAAAAGCAATGGACTAGGCACAGGAACAATTAAGCTGAGGAATTGGTTCACTTCACTAGCTCTCTTACTCGTCAACGCTTACACACATGCTCGGCAGGGACATACCCCAAGAATTACAATACAACTGAGGATTATGACGACGATAATTATCCAGAAATATATCGATTCTTATTTTAAGAAATAATGGAGAGCGTGCATGGCGGCGTCATATATATGCAAGAACCCAGCCCAAAACATGCGCCCGGGATTATTCCAAACTCAAGTGCTTGTATTTCTTGTCTTCCTTGTCAAGCGGCACTTGTGTTCTCGTCCTAGAATTTCCAGATACTCTCGATGACGTGTTTTGAGTACACAGTAATGAAGGCCAGTGAGAGGAATCATGTAGGCCCCTCTACCAAAACAAAAGGCGCATTCTGCGTGCGCACTTGACTGGGCGATCCGCGCTCCGAGATAAGCAAACGCACATAATTTCTGATATCGAGCTCCGAAGTGCACCGTACAAGTAACTAAGTATCCTCCAGTTTTAATGCTACAATGGATGGAAAGCCTTCGTGGGTTCTCGCACGTACAAGTAGAACGCGAGAAGAGTGAGAAACTTCGGTGGCGGGGGATCGTCCACAAGCGTCTCGAAACCTCACACGCATCTATCACGCTGAGTTGGTTCCCGTGGGTCGTTCCCTGACTTCGCACTTCTCCGCAGGCGATGTTGTCCCATTCCACGAAAAACCGTTCGGTTTCCTCTTTTTTTCCTCTGCGAGGTTCCTCGGCAGTGATTGCTCTTTTTCGAAATAGTGCGTGCGATGGTGGCAGTGTGGGACTTTTCCGAGGATGAGAAAAACGCCGAACCGCTGCTGGGTTCATGAAATGCCCGTGGAATCGCCAGCTAATCTCGGTTCTGTCCCCCGAGCCCAGCGATGAAAAAATATATAAGAAATTCACCGGGCATGCGAATGCGGGATAGAACACTTCAGGACGTGTGTGAACAGGCCCTCATGCGCTCCAATTATCTGATCATTATTTTGTTGTTCCTTCAACTGGCAAAGGATCGGGTTGGCCGGACCGCACGTAAGAAGAAATCGCCTCTCGGCTTCGAGACCGCTCTTTTTTTTCTTGAGGAAATTTCCCCCCAACTCACCTCAACGATCAAATAAGCTCCGCCGAGAAAGGTTTCTTTCGCACTCTTCATTCGAAGGCGGAGCTCGTTAATTGCGCAATGAAGCCTCGACGTTCGAATGCACTTCTCCAAGAAAGTTGTGCTTGCGTAAATTCTGACGAAACTCGATCGTAAAGGCATTCACCACATTAATGAGTTCCTCGGGACACTTTTATCTGTCTTTTAAAAACCCATGCGGCGGAGAAATTTAATCCCCGAAAGGCTGTTCCATGAAGAAGGAAGCATCCGATGTTTTCCCACGCAAAGCATTTGATCGAAAAGAAAACCAGAATTCCTCTTTTCCTTGCGTAAAACTAACAAGGAATCGTCATGCACGTTTTCTTCTCTGGATTAAGATCCCTGTTCGCTGTAATCGAATGAACACAATCCGAAGAGACGACAATTTTTTGGCACGCTCAATTAATGTCCAGATTATTTGGAAGGATAATGAAGAAGTTGGTTTTGACAAAGTAAAAATTGCAAGCTGAACAACAGCAGTATTTGAGAGAGTTTTGAAATTAATTTTTGAAATCCATAAGAACCACATTTTGTTGCGCCTCACAGTTCAAAATACTGAATGAAGACATTCAGCAAATGAAACGTCCTTCCAATAAATTTCTTCCCATCCGGAGGAATATAGATGATGGCTCAACTGAAGAACTTCATGTATCAGTCACCCTAGTATTTAATTTTTCATTCAATTCCAAGTTGTGCTCAATATCTTCATAGGAAATGGGTGAATTACCAAGGTAAATACTTTTAGGAAAAGGATTACAGGCATTGTACTGCAATTGTAATGCAATTACCCTGCTGTAATCGTCATTGTCTTGGAGACCCCTTACGGGACCACAAAAAAATCGTCATGCAGACAAAATCTTTGTCGATGAGTATAATTGTAATATTTTCATGCTTGAAAGTACTGTGCATTTAGATCTATTCTTTTTCGGTGAAAAGCCCTCAAATTCTTAGAAAGTTTACATAAAACAAATAAAAAGGATAGAGAGGATCAGTTTTTGGTATGATGACTGTTGTCATTCGATACGCAATTGACAATGCACAGCAAAAAAAGCCCGATTGTTTCTATAACATGTTTATTAAAAGAGTACTTCATGAGGTAAGTGCGGTGAGTAACAAAAATAAAACGATCAAAGAACAAATAGAAGCAGAATCAAGTGCATCTGCTTTGAATAAATGTTTACTTGCTGGCTGAAGCTTTCTTGAGTTTTCGCTATAAAAGTCCAAGATGGTGGACACAGCCGCAGACCAACATCAACAATTAATTTAATTTTTCCAGGTGGTAAACCAATGTTATGACTCGATCGAGGTAGGAAGGAAAATGGCGTTCAGCAAGGAAAAACCCCAGCATCGGAATCCGCCGAGAGGTTGATTTCGCAAGATCCTCTTGCGAAGACATTGGAATAAAATTTTGACGTGAGAAAAGTGGGAAGAACTCGGAGTGACCGCGCAGTTATCAATGTTTTCACCGTCCCGAAAGCATGCGTGAACTGCTCGCAAATGAGCACAGAAGCGCGGGAAAAATGCCGCAGGAGGAAAGGCGAAATTTGCGATGATGATACGCTCGTCAACGGAGCTCTCAGAGCCTCGTTGGCAAATGAGGTAGAAAAAGCGTTGATGAATGAACCTGTCGCGGTTGATCCGCGTGAGGCAAAGAAATCGGCGTCAGTCGTGGGGAAAAAACTTTCGGGCTCCAGATTTTCCCAACCTCGCGGACGAGCCCCGCATGACTAACATGAGAAAAAGACCTCTCCCGGGGAGACAACATTGCCAAGAAGGCATCACATGGGTTCCTTAGATGAGGGATGGCTTTCTCAGCATTATCCGCATGAAGCGAAGGCATGTAATTGGAAGGCTGCTTTTCACACGCTGGGAGTACGCGACTGCTGTGGGGGCAATGCGGAGGCGAAATTTCGCTCGGCTTCCACGCTCGGACAGAGAATATAGTGCAGGTTTTTCTCTGATGCCTGCTTTCCTTCGATTTCTTTTTCGTCCTTTACCATCGGTCAGATCCCGGTTGGAAAAGGCACGGGCTGCCAAGAAAACCACCAACTCGTTCTTCCGGTTCGAGCGTCGTGCTCTTCAAAACGTTGAACCGATCTCACGATATATATATACTGTACAGCATACGATATCATCAAAGTCGCCTCCGATGCCCCGTTACAATTCCAGAACACGTTTCTTCTTTTTTCTTGTGTTTGTGAGGAATCGGGCACGGGAAAATCTGGAAGGAAGTCGTTTCGCAATTTTGCGGAGAAAATAGAGCACGATTCTGTGGTTATTATTTCCAGGGCGTCTGTGTGTGTGTGTTCTGTCGGTTCGGCCGAATGTCATTGCTCGGGCTTGGCCACGACTCAAGCCATGAGAAACTGCTCCGCTTCATTACTGATGAGCCGTGCTTTACTTGGTTCACGGCGAGAGGCATTTCTTGCAATCATGGCGTGCACGGCTTCTTTTTCGGGAGCAGCGATGCCTCTATCATTACGCAGTTCATTTGATTCCATCTTTTCCCTTCGAAGGTCTAATTTTGCTTCAGATGAGTCTACTTCTGGAGCTTCCCGAAGACGATGGAAAAATAATTTCAAAGGATAATGCGTTTTCAGCAGCGTAGACTTTCGGCTCAGAGCATACTTTACCACGCTTCCCAGGAAATAGGAAATGATTTGTGCGACATTTTCTCCACGAAAAATGCTACGGCGTATTGTGAATGACATTTTTACCTGCAAATGAAAAGAGCTAGAAAATGCATGGGTTAGAATTTGGACGTCAGTTAAATGCTTTGTTTGTTGGAATTGTTTTATTGGAACTGGGGATCGCTCATGGACAAATTCTTCTAGTCAGGGAGGGGATTCTTGAGTAAAGAAAACTTCAATTCGACAAATATTCCTGCTCACTGAGCAGATTAGAAGGTTATTTGATGAATAAAGTAATTCAGGCGATTTCAAAATAACACCAAGGTCTATTCCTTGAATAACTCTCGGAAACAAACATTATATCATTTACTTTGTACAACGTTAGTGTTTGAAGAATAAAAATGGAAGAAATCTTCATTCGTGTGCCTTGGAACAGACGCTATGAACGAGAATGTGAACTCCTGCCTTCAGTTGTTTTTCATTGTACAGTATAAAAATCGAAAAACGTCAATGGAATGTTTTCCTATAAACATGTAATATAAAAGATAACTCACGCAGTTTTTGATTTAAAAAAAAAAAAGAGAGGGCATAATGTTGTGTAGACAGATTTCGATTCTAGATGTATGTACGGATATACAGTATTACATAATATGATGGACATATTTTAGGGGAAGGTGGAATAACGTCGTAATTCCAACACCGGATTACTGTCATCAAGCCTATCCTGGAACAAACTCGTGAAAAAAATCTTCCCGCACCTCACAACTGGACCAACCTCGTACAGCAAAAAATTCCTCAAGTCCCAACATCTTGGGTAGAACATAAAGACGAGGTTATTCCTGACGAGGATATTCCGCGACGATTTTAATTCGTGACGAGATTATTCCTGGCTGACGAGGTTGGGCCTGGCGACGTTATTCCAGCCACCCATATTTTAGTCCTCATTTTGTGCGACGTCAATGAGACTTTCCTGAACGACATGTGACAATCATTCATGAGTATACGGCGAATAAACTTTTCATTGACTCATAAAACTAAATTTCAGAACACAACTATCTTCTCTCCATTCTCAAAATAATGCGTAAGTAACGAAACCTTTTTTTGCCGTGAAAACGCAAGAAGTCCTGTGACATGAATATTTAATCTTTAGCAGTTTGAACAGCATTAGGTAGCTTGAAAACGATGAAAAAATATTTATTTAATTGATTGCTGAGAGAGCTTTTCATTCATCCAAAGGCTTTAATATTTGTTCAAAACTATCACAAGAACTCAATCGTAGTTATTATTTTAGATTAATTCATCCGATTCAGGATCTAGGTACGGAGGCGAATCGAATCCTTTTCTTGAGTAAAGAAAGAGCGAAATGTGCTGTCAATATTTCTTGACTGGCGAGTGGATTTGCACTCGATCATTACCACGGAGCATGTGTATCAAGAAGTTCTGTTGATTCTTGGAAAATAAGTACAGACAGGCGCAATGTTTCTATGGAGCCATTAAATAACATGAGAATGTTTTCCCAACCCAAAGTGTGAGAATTTTGGAAGTTTCATCGTTAACAGGGAAGAGTTCACAAGCCATTCCCATGTAGACCACGTCGTGTCACAGCAATTTCGATTGGGACCGATCTCGACACCAGCTGTCTGCACCTCCTTCCAAGACGAAGTTTTTCTTTTTAGCCATCAAAATCTACTCCATGTTCACAACTTTCGCCAACACGCTTACCATAAATAAACTTTCAAACAAAGCCTTAATGAATCGCCGATGGCGTATTTCCGCTCCGACCGGGGATAACGAACATGTCACGCAATCTCTCACGTTTAGGACGAGGCAGGAGCTCGCATTTCTGTTTTTATCGCAAGAAAGAAACACGATTGCAAGATATCGCCTAAAAACGACGAGAGAAGAAGAGGTAAGAGAAACACGACAAAAGAGACGGAAGGCTTTCTTTTATCGAAACCAAACGTCCGCCGAGAAGCTACGCGGGATGTCGCAATTTAAGAGCATTTGGAACACGGATTAAGAAATATCGGTCGTTACCACGCTTGATCGCAGACTTTGTATCTGATGAAAGAAAAATATCCTTGCGATACGCATTCCGTAGGATTCCTTTTCCAGCTCGAGCCGCGCACGGTTGTTAACAGCCGCGGACAGAACTAAGAATCCGTGCGACTACCTCATCCAATCAAGTCGAAAAGACACATGCTTTCTTCTGCCACTGAATCGCATCGATCTGAGCTGAATTACACAAAGCTCGTGATCAACTCCGCACAACATGGCCCCTCAAATTAATATTTCAATATCTGGTATAAATGGAAATGTGGGCCACGTGATACCTGAGAGTTTTTCATAGTAAACAACGGTTTTTGAGTGTGATTTCATCGATGTTGCGCTTTCCATTTCTGCCGAAACGACTATACGTATAATCGAATTTTACAAGCTTCCTTTTCCATTGTTTAGACTTTCTACGGGACGATTGGAGGTGTCAAAATGAATTTCCTAAATAATAATGTCCCAGTAATATTGGCAACCACAATCAATTCATAACGTTTCGTATCCGGAGTTGCTCTGTTTCCCTGCAGCTTTGTTCCACTGCCATCATCGATACTGCTTTATTAGAACATGAATTCTGCGCGTTCGACAGTTGAACCATTAAAAAGAGTCTCAGTATCACAATCATGACGGAATAAGCAAATGTTCAAGGTGAGATTTTTCGCGTGACCATGATTAGAATTAGCATATTATGTTTATGTTCGGTGCTCGTTTTTATTTCTTAGCTATTTGAAAATTTTCTTACACATTTCAACGAGAAAGAATCTGCGAGGAATCGCTCGAATACTCGTAGATTCGATTTTTATTGATTGACGATCTGGAGAAAAATAATTATTGACGAAACCGAAGTTGAATTTTTTTTCTTTTTTTTATCATTGGAACGCGTAAAAAATATGAAGAAGGTGCGTTTTGCTGCCGCTATATTATCTTCCTCTTGGCCATACTGCTGCAGTCGAATTTTAATAGTAAACATTTGCAGACATATTATCTGATGTATAATTTGAAATCATAATCATGCAGTGTTGCCCGTCTGGCAGTTATCAATCGCGTTGTCCCCCATTTTATTCTAGCTTCCTCAATTCGGACTTTGTTTTCGAATCAGGCATCATTCTTTTAAAAGCTGAATTGGATTCATGAAGATCTCGTGTTTTACTCGAGTGACTCGACAGGGCTCCTGCGGACGAATAATTTTACGCCATTCACCTTTCATGTCGAACGAGAAATGGTCCCATGAAATTATGAAGTCACATCAGACGTCGAACCAATTAAAGATAACATCTGTCGGAAGGCTTTTTATGAAACATTGAAAAAATTGAATGAAGTTTTTGAAGGTCAACCACAGCTAAAAACGGTATTTGGAGTAATAGTGAACTAATACAGTTTATCCTTTCCAAAAGTTGTCGACAGTAAATCAAATAAAGTCGAAGTCCCGAAGCCAAAGATGATCCTCACAGGAGGTACAGTACTTATCGGCCAAGCGGTACGTCAGGATGTACGTGAAGACTGACACGTCTTTCAAGTATTGTAAGTGGCACAATCCCCAAAAAGGTTGAAAAGGCTCTTTCGTAGAGGAGCTTCGCATCGTCTCGGATGGTGGTCCTCGGAAAGAGCAGCCTTAATCAGCTCAGGACCGAGCCGGGCGAATACAATACCTGACTCGGTGTAGAATCTCGCGAGATCCTCAAACTCGATCGCACAGAACAGGCATCCGATGACAAAGAACTATTCAAAATCTCAACTCTCGCGTTCCGTCAGCCTGCAGAGTCGAGTCCTACCCGCAGGTGAATAGCATGACAGACGATACAAGCCGCATAAGCTGATCTGCGCGCATCAGCAATTTCAACCTCCGTCCCGGGCGATGTGCACTCGAACTCGTGCAAGAAACGAAACAAAAATCCCAACCTTCACGCAGCTTTACGCTTTGAGGGCAAGAAAGCAGATATTTCTTGGAGCTTCAAGCTCTCAGTTTCGAAACTTCTTTCCTCAAAGCCAGATTTTTTTAAAGGCATTATTCGGTCCCCAGAAGATTTTATATTGAGCCGCTTTCGCAATTCTTGAGGGGAAATAAAACTGCTCTAGTTCATTAGACCGGCACGAATGGCAATTTTTGATTCTCCACTCCAGCGTCGAAGTTCTGAATTTATTATACAGTATTCATCTTTAGAATTTCTTCGATGAAATCTTTCATCGTATTCTCGAAAATTCGTATTTCGATCGTATTTTCACCCTTTTGTCTTCTATCTTGGTGACTTTTCTAGATGGCCACGGGTCAAAAAGTGAAGTACTTGGACGATATAACGTGGAGTACTGCTGAGCACTACTATATCCTACAGGGTTTAAATAAAATTCATTTTAGGCATTGAAGTTAGAGCCCCGATTGTATATGAATTTAATTCTCAGCGCCCAAATTTTGAATCTGACAGCATCTCAATTGCAGCTGAAGCCACTGGAATTATAAGCTGATTATGAGAATCCCACCTGTTCTCTTTAATCGTGATGTTTCGTTGATTTGATGGTGAGATTGGTTGCTGATATATGCTCAATTTTCAACGGAATGTCATTGAAAATAAGTCAGGTTCTTGTGGAGAAAAATAATTTCAAGACTCCCTCAAAGGCTGTACTTCGTGGGTCGCAATTTTATTGTTTGCTGGGAGCATATCGTTGTGGAGGTACTGCTTCTAAATTGATAGAATCTCAAAAACAATTCGCCATTTAGAGAATATCGCTTCAGGTTGAATAATTTTAGAAAAGTTTACCTAAATCATCTGAAATTCTTGATTATCCGGAAGAAGACACCTCGTCATTGGCCCAGATAATTGGTCATTCGACAAAGTGTCATTGCTGTTGATTTTCGGGATTACAGTATTTATCCACACCTAGGTGCTCTTTCCAGGAAAAATGTCCTTAAATTGTTTAGCAGCATACTGCAAATTTTTCGTTTGAGACTGCGCTGACATGCTCGTTTGTACGCAGGTTTCTCGCTCAAATACAGTATAGCAGTATAGGGCGATAGACCACAAAAAAGTCTTTGGAAATTTGTTTCTCAAGATGCGGCCTGTACTAGAGATTATATTGACGCATAAGTTTCACCATATTAGCTTGCAGCTACGGGTTCAAAATTAGGTTTTGGGGGGGGGGGGGCAGGTGCAAAAATTAACCAAATACCCTTCTCCATAATGCTCTACTTCTTCCGGATTATCGTCTTCAACGCCACGTCCGAAATTGCTCCCCTGAATCTGGTTGCAAGCTATATATGCACACCCGGCCATCCTTGCCTAAGTAAGTTAGTTAATCTGGAATTTATCATTATACCCGAGTTTCTCCATTCGTCCAGGAAAATAGACAGCAGAAGTTGACTGCCTCCTGTTGATAATGTACCGTATTGTTCATTTTTCTCGACGAGTGATGGCGCGTGATTTTCGAATCTCCGAACATGAGGGTGATTTGCGTTACCCACTTCGCAGCCGCATGATACACGGATTAATTATCGTGGCAATTGCACCAGGTGTAGAACTGTAGAATAACATGGTAAGAAACAGGATGGATAGGCCGGACTCTGTATGGTCCCATGGGGGGGTCAGCGGGATTAGGCTGGATGATTAGCCATTCTGAGCCGGTGGCCGATGATTTGAAAATGGAAGCCATGAATTATTCAGACGCGGACGCATCGAAGAGCAGTAGGCCGAGCACGGAAGGCCTGACGCGGTGATTGTAACACAGGTGGGGGATTCAGGGAAATATTCCGGTCCCGGCCCGAGCCGGGTCGTCAGGGGTAGCGAGCCAGGCCCGTTCCCGGATGGAGCCGGTCACATGAGCAGCGTGTTGCCGTTCCAGTGCATCATAGCAACGTGGCTTCGTGCGGCAAAGAAAGGATGATGAACTATTTGCCAGGAAGCCTCAGCGTCACGGATCAGGAAGAACTAATCGATATGTAGCAACGCCGGGGAGATAGATTCTTCCTTTCGGACCGTGCACCCCTCTCTCTCCCCGCGACGCGTCGAGGCTGGTGACACAACAATGGTCCGGAGCGCGGGGCTTCCATGACAAAATCATTGATCTCGCCATCATCCCCGTGTGCCGTGCGATCGGCGCCCCTGCAGCAGCCTACTCGGAAACCAGTCCAGTCCGCAATGGGGTAGCTGCTGATCTTTATGCGCGATGGGGATGCAGGTGAGCAAGCTTCGTGCAGCAGACGCACGGTAGATACAATAAAAAATATATACAGTACATATACTGGGTTCTCTTGTTTTCCGCTCCCCCCCCCCTCCTCCCCCGACAGCCGACACGCAGCACGGGAATCGTCGTCTGCTGACGCGGAATGTATTTCGTCCTCCGGAACTCGAGAAGTACCGGTGATCAAATGATCTAGAAATCATTCGACGCTCAAATGAGAGTTACGGTAACAAAATAACGTTACTATAAAACGCAATTTTTTGAAAACTAAGATGGGGTCCGAAGTCTGGTATCATCTTCTATTCGGTCAAGTCTTAGATTTGCAGGTAGTGTGTATCATAGCTACCGGCCAAAATCTCGGGAAAAGGTTTAGTCTAAAATTCACCAAAGAATCATCAATCCATTTCACATTTTCAGTCAAGAGAGGTGGATTTATTATTGCTTCCGGAAATACTTGAGGATAATCAAGGGACTCTTATGATCCTGTACGGAATACAACTTGATCTTGTGTTACGCAGGCAAAACAAATCTAATTTTTGAAGCACTAAAAACAGTGAGTCCTCTCATAGTCTATATGACGTCTGTTTCGTTGAAAATTAATAACTAATTTAATCCTTAATTAGATGTGCACATTTTCGAAATAGGGTGCTCGAATTCAGTCCTTCCAATATCTAGCGAAGATTCTACATGGCTTCATGAGTTTCTCCGATTAGCATCGAACCAGAGATTTTCGATCCTAACTTTCCGCATGACTTTTAGTTATTTTCAAGACTTATTTCATGGCTTCAGGCAAATGCATTAGAGCTCATCTTGGCGAGCTGGGCAATTGAAGTAATTGATATACATCAATTTAAGTAGTAAAAATTAATCTGTGTCTTAAAATGATAAAATTCAAGAATTCTTTTGCATAAAATATACATGTGAATCTCAATCATGAATGAATTGAAAATTGCCTCGCCTGGGGATAATTGCTTTGAAAAATCTTAATGCTTATTTCATTAACATCTTTCTTATATGTGATTTGAAAATAAAAATTCAGACATCATTATTATTCCTTTGTTTAAAAAAAATGGAATCATGGACACCCGCCAGGAAGGTGTACATGAACTGTTTCGAAGGGCTTCCGAACGATAGGTACGTAAGTTGACAAATAAAATGAAGTTTTAGATAATGGACTTGATAGTTTGTGTGAGGATTCGTCATAGTAAAGAAGGGCAAATGGATGTATACGTCATGAAACTGGCTCGATTTAACCTTAAAAGTGAATAATACGTTTGAAATCCTAGAAGTGTCGATCTATCTTGCTGCTATGCCTCAAAAGTTGTACAATCGAGAAAAGGATGAAAAAAATTATTCAATCATGAATAGAATGCGTGCATAATTATATTTTATGAGAACGTGGAATAAATAGCTGCGATTTTTTTGGGTGCATTTCATCGTGTCAATTATTATAATTTCTTATATTTATGCATTTAAAAAATCGCGAATGTAATTAAAAATGGTAGCGAAGCTTTGTTCTCCAGAAACTTAGCCCATTTCTCCAGACACATTAATGCACTCGAGTGTACCTGTAAAATGAAAGACGCTATGAAATGTGGGACGCCATCCGACGAAAATCGCACCCGGAGATCCCGAGATCATTTTGAGCCACAAGAAAAAAAGTCCGTCTTTCGTCGTGAGGATGAATACTCTTACCGAATGTTCTCCGGGATACCATTCGGATACCAGTCGGAGAACTCGTTGCAGAGCTGCCTGTGCCTGGTGCCTCGCCGGAGCTCTGGACTCTACGGCGGGGCCCGGAGACCAGGTGAAAAATAAACAACTATCTACCCGTCCCGGGATCTGTGCATGATGGTGAAGGCCGGGCTCGGCGTCGTCGATACTCTCCTCTTCCCTGCCCAGGAATTTCTCTCTAGCCCTCCTCGTTCCACCCCGCCATCCCGACCTGCGTCCCGTGTCAGATGACGATGGGGAGATACGAGACGGGCGCGGAGATTGCGGCGCCGCGGCTTTGAAGCAAATCGCGGCGGCGCTCCGAAGCGTGGGAGTAATGAGTTCTGGATTCAAATCGAGCATGAAACTCGCTCTCGATCGAATCACGCTTTACACTCCCCTTCTCCTCGCCAATTTCAGAGTTCTTTATTTTGGGGACATGGACTGATTCCTTCTCACGTGTTCCCGGGCTTTCTTCATGTAGCACAGTAGTGCTGTACTTTCATAAATTTTCAAGTTTTCAAAAAATGCTCGCCCCACAGGAACAGAAATGCCGAAGTGTACACATAAAATTAACGCATAGGCCGCGTGCGCATGTACTGTACTTACTTACATGATGGGCAGCATCTAGATTTCTAGAAGCAAGTCCAAATTTACTGCGCAAAAATCTTTCAACTGGGAGAAAATGCGGCCTATATACGCAGACAAACACTGAAAGTTTTCCAGGTGAAACTTCCGCACATTCAAGAATACACTGGAATCTCAGGAACTTATAATTTAAAATTCGCGAACATGCTGCGTTATACATGTTATGGATGGGAAGGGAAGCCAGTACCGTAGAGCGTGAAGTTTCGGGTTTTTCATAGACATATCGCAGTATTGCGAGTACTGTATATGCTCGTATAAGCCGCACTCACGTTTTTCAGGAAATGTTTTCCCTGAAAAAAATGCGGCCAAAACGCACGTACATAACCTTCACTTCAGTCTTTGTTACAAGATTATGCAGGTGAACTCTTCTCGAGAAACTACTCCGGGAAGAACAATAAATCTTTTGCCGCGGAACTGTTTATGCACATCAGTGCATAAACACCTCAGAAGAGATGCTGCAAACAGAAAATTAAAAAATTAATCTAAAAAGCCACATTTTTCAAGTAAGACTAAAAAGCACAAACAAATTTAGTAGATTAAAAAATTAATCTAAAAAACCATGTTTAAAAAAAAAAAAAAATAACCTTAAACGTGGTGTGCATAAACAAACGGACAAGAAAGCGAGTTAATAAAAACGTGTTAAAAACCGTTGTAAGAAACGGGAAATATGCATTAAGAGATCGCTTAAATTAGAGTCACCCTTTATAATCAAGTACTGTACCAGTCACGGTTATCGGGTTTTAATGTTTTGATTCAACCAATCGAAGTAAATCAATGGGAAGAACTCGCTGCAATTTCTATGTCAATATAAAAAAAAGACTAAGCTTATCCTTTGAGAAATTCCGGAATTCAAAGATACTGTATTCGTTGCCGGAGATCTGGTCTGTTGTGCAATAAAAAAAAAAGATAATTGTTATCCATCGTTCGTGAGATACTAGGAAAATAATGTGTAACTCCCCTTGATCAACGAAATAACTGTAAACACATGTGCAAAAAGGCATGAATCATAGTGTCTAAGCAATTATAAAGCTGTTCCAAGTGCGCCCAAAACTTGAGTATGTACTTCTCCTGCTATATAAATATACTCCAGTTATTCAAATACTGGCTTGACTGCAGCTTGTACCCAACATCATCTGATAAATGTCATTTAAATAGAACTGCCCACATTCAAATTATGCATTGAAACGAAAAACTCAACTCTGCTTACCCTTTGACGATTTATTGTAGCTGTGTACCTTGTGCTTGACGAACGCTAAATAAAATAAGTCCAACTTCGTTGTTATTTATCTGTTTAGAATATTCTTTCAAGAAGATTTGTCATGTTTGTAGGAGTTTTCGCTCTTGCAATTATGCCACAATTTACAAATGCTGCTGTGAAGGATCCCTCCCCCAAAGATAATGCAGTTCAATCCGAAATACAATAGAGGTACAACACGGCATATGTTGGTATGCGGCCTATGTAATGGCGTAAATGCGGTACTGGGAAGAAGCAGAACGGAAATTTCAATGAAATCAAGCTACTTTCAGTTATTGTGATTTCTGTAACAGTGGAATCTCGTTTCAACGAAGCCTTATCGGGACCTGAACAAATTAGTTATAATGAAAAATGGGTTACCTCTAGATTTGAAAAAATAAACCGCGTTACGCTGAAGGGATTGTTGATAAAAACATCAGCCCTGGCACGAATTTAAAAAACTTGGTTTCTATTATGGAATGAAAATCTCGGGGTTCAGAGGAACTTTATTTGGGTGCGAGCTATACTGATTCATCCCAAAAAAGATCGCTGATGGGAGAAAACGTTTTAACGAAGCCATTGGGACCTGAACCAAGTCATTATACTGGAAAATGCATTGCATCGAGACTTTGAAGAATTCGTCTTGTACGCAGCAGGGATTGTAAGAAGAAGAAAAAAAGGCAGCACAAGGGTTGATTCGTAAAAGCCAGATTCTCCGATGGAATGGAAGTCTCGTGGCTAAGAGGGACTGCTGGGTGCGAGCGGCTGATGTACCCCAGAAAAGATCGCTGGGAGAAAACGCATCGATCCTTTGTCCTTTTGGTCTCGCTCATGGTCGGTGCTTCTGGCCGTGTGCTGGCCCGGTGATGACTGGGCGAGGCAGCAAGTAATGCCTCCTGGAAAGCCGAAGACAGCTCCCTCAGATACTTGATTTCCCGCTCGCGCACCATCATTCTGCCCGGGGCCCCTGGATGGAGGTTTTTCTCACAGCCCCGAGTTCGACCAAACACGAGACGGCATCCAGGATCGTTTTCGTCAATTTTCGTTCTCATGAGAGGTGGTCATCACGCGTTCCCGCAAAGACCTTGGGAAGCAAAAAGAAAAGAATCTCAAAGAAAACACACTCGTGGCGTTATGGAGAATCGTGAAAAATTCCCTGTGCCCGCAAAGAGATGCGTTTCGTTGTTCTCACCCGATTTGCTCCTACGACCGAGGAAAATCACCAGAGGAGACGTTGCACCCGATGTGAAGGCAGTCGTCGCGAAACTCGCAACCTGATCCACGCAATGAACCCTAGGCGCCGACTGCGAACAACGCCCTGACGCAATAATGCCGTATTCGGTTCCCATTGAATCCCTCAAGCTCATTAAAGCCGATCCAGCAATGCGAGTCAGTTTCGAATACGAACAAGGAGAAGAAACACCGTTCCGTTCGATTGATGAACAGCTCAGTCATTTTTTTTTTCTCGAACATTGTTCCAAGGACATACGAGGAATGTCCATGTCATGATTTCCGTGGTGAATACGGTCAAATAAAACAAGAATCAGGTAATGTACGTCAAAATCTTCAGATGACCAAATGTATCGCAATGGAAATGTCGTCCACATTCACGGAAAGCAAGAAAGTATGTCATCATCGTAATCATTGTCTTCACTGAATCATCATACAGGGGATGAAACTTCAGATTATTTTATTGTTTGACAATAAAATCAGACAATCAGACAATTGGCATGGAGTTTTCGTTTTCCAGCTTCAATTGGAAAACGAAAACTCCATTATGCCTGAAATACATTTTTATTTTAGCTTATTACCAACCTTGAGAACAAGGGATAGGAAACAACAAAATATTCGAAAACCAGAAATTACATTTTAAGCAATTTCAAATGTTGTCAGTCTGGCAATTAATTAACTTGAAACTATATTTGAGGTCCGGCGAAACTAGGACAGCAAATGCACAGCTTCTTCAAATTTCGGGAGATAGCTAATGCAACCCTTTTCCTAGGGTTATTTTTGTACCGCGAATGGCTCAAACTTTTCCGATATTCCGAAGATTTTTCGCTGTTATGAAAATGTAAACTTCTTCTGGTCCACCCTCTTCAGTTTACATCTGAAAAATGGGAATGCATTAAACTTTTGAAGATACATTTGTTGGTGCCTCTTCTGGTCTTGAAAGTTCCGTTCCAACCAGAGAAGACGCATTTTCATCGAATGATGAGGTTCAAAATTATAGAGAATGAGCGAGTTCATTACTGTCTCAAATCAAGCACACAGTCGACGTATGAAAGCATCATGGGAAATCGCGTGAAGGTTCCCGAAGTCTGTGCGTGATGCGTTCCATCTCGAAAGAAGCAGCAATTTCTCCTTAAATGTTGGCAAATGGCGCCGTCAACCGCATTAATCAATTCTCGTCCCGCTGAACCCCCGTCTTCTGAAGCTCTCCTTCGGAAGACATGGGAAAGCGCCTTGTGAAATCTGGCTCCTTCCGTGCCCTCATCAGGAGAGCTATTTTCTCCGAATTACACGCCTGATCATCATCGGGACGCCCACACCTTTTTTGTCTGTTCCCAGAAGTCACCCAGCAATCAGAGCAGCGCTGGGAAGAGTTCAGGTTGCGGGCGAACACGGGGAGCGAGGATAAATTTGCCTCTATTTGAGGAACAATTATGCCGGCTCCCGGTCGCTTCGTCTCTCTCATGCTGCGTGGACCGTGGGATCCTGAATAAGATTAACTGCCTGCCGGGACACCGGACTCCACTCATTCAGAAGCAATCCCTCGCGTCTGTCTGTTTATTAAGCTCCTGAGATCCCGGTCACTAATAAACAGGGGCATAAATTCTCTCCGAACCGGACACGGGATAGACGATCAAGTTAATTCTCTTCCCTGCGCAACTAAACGCCGAAATTTAATTTGGTCACGCTCCAAGTGTCTATTAATTGTGACGCAGTGGCAAATGATGATTGAGCACCGGAAGATTTCCAAAACCTACATTAAAATCGCACAAAAAGCTTCAAATTGATTAATTGTGTCTTGAAACCAGAGGTTAGCTTCCAGTTCCTGGACAATATCTGTATTCGATTTATATTCCGCTTCTCTTAACAGTGATTCGCATTGCAGAAGTCTTCTCACCTCAGAACAAAATAATGAAATCGAAGAAGTCCCTGGAAATTGTTGGGTCAAGTTCGGAGCTGCGTCTCCGATAATTCTTCCTGTATATTCTTGACCCATTCGAGAGCTTCTTCAAGGAATACTTTAAGATTAGAGGAAATCGGCAACTTATATTATTGAGGATACCAACCTTTGCAACACGAAGAGCCTAATTTCCGTCGAAATCGGGTGCACTAGGAAAAAAAAGAGATCGAAATAAAACTTGAACAAATTTGACATGAATATTTGCAATGATGAACAGGTCAGCGTTCATAGCTCACATAATACCATAACGATGCGAAGTTTCAATTTTTCTGAGCCCAAAACAGGATTTGCACAATAAAGAATAGGATTAGGGGTCTGAGCCTGAGTAATTTTGTTTAGGCTTCGCCATATAGTTGAGAGAGCTGTTCTCGTAAAAAAATGTCAAAAAGTAATTTACCTCATGCGTTACTGATGACGACTGTTGAAAAACACCGAGCACAAAATAAACTGGATTTAAAAGGCATTCATCACTTCACCAAGAAGAATCGCTGGGCAAGCTGGAAAATCTGAAGAAACCTGATTTAATTGTAAGACGGCTTACGAGACCCTTCGAGGATGCAACGATGGAGTCGGCTGGAGTAAAAGGATATGGTACATCATTACTTGTCGGCGATTTAAGAGTTCTGTATTTATTTTCAGCTGCAGTACTTTCTGCGGTGACTCAACTTTTATTGTCGGAAGCGAAGCGAATGATCGGTACTGTACTTGGGATTCTCAGTCGCCCGAACGCCAGCAGCGCCACCCGAAGAAGGACGAGCGTTTTCATCAGCATTATTTCCGCAAGCATGTAACCGATTCCGCATGTGCCATTTATCCGCTTCTTCTTCCTTAACTCGATCGCAGGCTTTCAGGTCAAATCCGAGGCGAGCTCAAACGGCTTACTAATGTGATGTTAGCGAGCCAATTCCGGGGGCTGCCATGATGATATCGAGTTTCGGGCTGGATGCCGCGTATAGGAAGTCAAGGAAATTATATCTGAGCGCCAGAGTTGCTTCGGAGCATGGGAAATCACCGGAGATCGGCACTACCGCAATCGTCATGAGCATGGCGGCTGCTTTTATTTTCTTCGGGAGTCGGGACACAGAGGGGGTGCTCATTCGCCTGCACCGGGTTCATTACGTATTTAGAGCAGCGCCATTCGGTTCTTCCCAAGTTTATCTACACGCAGCACGTTCATGCATCGCTCGCCTTCTTCATGTGTGAAGGGCAATCGAGTAAATGTCTCTTCTGATCAGGGTTGGGCTACAGCTAAGACACTTCCGAATTTTCTTCGATAATCAATTCAATATTTACAGTTTCCGCTTCCTGCTCGGCCGAGGGGCTGCGTCCATCGCGGAGTTCCAAGAACATTCTTCGAAGCATTGTTCATCACTGAAGTTATGTCTCCTTTCAAGTACTATACCTGCTGCGGAGTTTCATAAAAAGCAGAACGATGTGTGTGATAAACGTAAATCGCGATGCGCTGACATGCCTCTGACGGCGGAAGTTCTCCGGAATAATTTACGCCTGAAGTCGCATCGATTTCTACCAATTTTTTAAAGCACACAGGCAGACAAAATTTTCCGCGAGAGCCATGGTAGTTAGAAAGACGAAGTCAAGGGCATTATATAAGTTATTTTCGAACTCTCATAAACTCAATGCATGTCACGCACGCCTTATGATTCAAGACGGTTCGTTTTCAAATGAAAAACTAGAAGTATTTCACATACTGTATACCGCTTTCATATTTTCTGCGATGATGCGGTCAAAATAATTTATAATAGTCGGAAGCATTCGCTCAGCAGACGACATGTAGATCAGAATAATTGTGAGGGTTCCATTATGATCAACTACTGAGCGAGTCACGTGCCACTAGAAACACGATAAAGTAAAAATCTGGGGTATTTATGAGCAGATACTTACGAAGACAGTGTGGAAAAGAGGTGAGGCAATGCGAAAGAAGTAAATCTTGGCATCGTCCCATTCACAAGTGTTCGGCAACTCAGAAAGGGACAGGTAACATTTTCGCTCTTCATCAGGGAAAATCTCTGTGCTACTTCATTCAGTATTAATAGAACGGAACATGTTGTTAAAATTACTGTCCTGACAAATCCATGATATTTGATGCTAAAAAATATATTCCCCTCTTCTTCTTGATGTTTATGACGACAATTTCCTTCTTACGAATGCCACACACAGGATTTCCTTCCAGCATTTGTTTCGCGCTAGCCAGCAGTACTGTAGTACAAAAATGAAGTTTGTTTTTTCTTCTTTCACGTGCCGAACACTTCAAGCTGTCAAGATAGCGCTAGAATTTCCCGTTTTCTTGAACAATTCTTTCAGCAGATATTTCATCATTTTGTATGCAAGTCTTGAAATATTCAAAAGTTTGTAGCTTCTGCATCACCCTACATAAGCGTCAAGAGAGATCGATAAACGTACATCATGTGACATTTGGCGATTGATTTAAACGACGGATCTTTAAATGGCCAGTTACAACCCCCTTTGACGGGTTCCAAGAGCATTTCCGGGAAACTGAGATGCAATACTACCTGTTCCATGAGGTGAATTAAAAAATCTTTTAAACTACATTCTTATACTGATGGATTATCAGTGCTTATCAAAAACCTTTAAATTGACGAAAAATCGTGAATGATCAAGGTTACATGAAAGTTCGGCTCTTCAACTTACAAGGTGAATCAATTATTCAATTATTAGTTTCTCAAATTTCGCAATTTTTTCATAAAGATGTTGATAATTGCGAAACCCATTCTTTCTCGTTTTATAGCTTGCTATGGAGATTATTCTGGAGACGAGGTACTTGATCAAAACTACTGCACAAATTAAGATGTCTTCTTTTAAGAAGTAAGCCTAAATTTTAGTAAAAAGGCAATGGCATTTCGAGAAGTCTTCGGATGCACCACTTTATCTATAGCAGGGGAAATGCCCTGATGCGATTTGAATCAGTCTCTTGGGTTTTTCCTTTCGTAAAAACCTGAAGAATGAGTTTTAAAGATCATATGTACTGTTCGTATGTCAATACTGTACAAGACTTTCAATAGAAGCACAACTAGATGTCGGTAAATGTGCACTCACAGAGAATATCCAGTCAGAAGAGTAGGAACGGACGAACAAGGTAACTTTCCATCAGAATTTCATAAAATATCAGCAGAATTCGCACGAATGGGTCTCTTGCCGTAAACGCCGCAATTTGTTCCTGCTGTCCCAGCGTCGGAAATGCAGCAAATTTTCTTTCTTGCGTGACTCGGTTCATAGATCCACCATCCTCCTCTTTTCGAGTCTTTCTCAAGTCAGATTTTACATGTACTACTTTTTCTAATTTCCCCGATCGCCGTTTTAATTTTTGCGCATAATCGTGAAAATGGAGAGAAGACGAAGAGTTTCAGCATCACTGTGAGAAAAGAAAGTTAACATGCCTTACAGCTTGCATATTAGGATAGCACTTGTGTCCGTTTTATGTGGTAAAAAAATACGTTGAGAAAATAAAAGATAATTTTCGTGATAATATCCCGCATTTAACAACTACAGTATTGTGAAATTATGATGGTCTGATATGCGGTATGCACTTTTTGTGCTACTGATGCCGAATGTAAAGGCTGCCCTGATATGAAATTTATGCAAAATTTTATTTTCCTTGTCGCGGTTGTGATAAAAGAAAATCTTTCGGAATCCAAGAGAGGTGTGCTTCAAGTCGTTTTTTATTATCGTAAAATGTTCGGCTGACATACCTTTCGAAGCAAGTACAGTATATAAAACCGCGCAGTCTTCCGTGTTTTTATTTTATTTTCAATTTTGCTGTTAACTTTGACTCGCGAAGGCGACTCAATCATGAACGAATGCAGTTTCTCGAATTTCTGGGTTTTTTTCGTACAGACGTTCATTCTTGCCAGTCCATTCTTCCTCGTCCCGTACGCAACGGAGATAGTTCTGAAGGAAAGGTACTCAAGGAAAAACTGCAATTAGAGATTTTAACGCAATAATTATCATCATCATTGGAGTTCCAGTCTCTCTGACCGAAATCTGGATCAGTACAAAAATGATCACAGTGACAGATTTCCACAACCGGAAGGCGGGTTGGTCACCTGGGCGAGGTTGGGGAAGAGAGAGAGAGAGGGAGAGAGAAAACAACAATTAATTCGCCAACCCTCATATATCGTGCAGTCGGCACATCATTTCAGCATCTCTAGCTTTGCGGGCCTGCTGGTCATCTGCAGGATATAATCACCGCCGTTCAGGCATCATCAATGGTGTGGGTCGCGGGAAAGTATCCCACAGTGGGGCCCGAGACGCGCGGGGAGCGGCGCTGCCTTATGAGACAATTGCTCGCGGAGGGGGCCCGCGTGAACCGGTGAAAATAAAGCGCTCGTAATGAGCGCGGATCATGAGAAAAAGTGCATCTCCTGGCCCCGGCTACTGTTCTCGCGCTCGCTCTCTTTCTCTCCCACGAGGCTTCCTAGGCTCGAGCCTTTGTTTAGGGCTCCAGATCCGAGGTGATATCGCTCGCTCACGTCGGTCACCAGCCCTTCAAACTCGACCTTTGCCTCGCCTCTTGACAGGAGATGAATCACTGTTCCGGTGCGGAACTGAGTGTCCATCTCCCCCACGTCAGGCCGCCACAACTCGCCCATCTTCTTTGCCCCGCAGTTCACCTCACGACTCCCAAACTACATATTCCATTCAATAAGCCGCGCAATTATCCCACGAGACAGAACAAGCAACACTGAATCACCCTACTACTCCCACGGACGAATCCAGCGCGACATCCCAAACGTACTGCAACACAATTCATAGCCTCGCGTAGAGCAGATTTTTCTCTCAACCCGTCGACATTATTATACAACTTGCCGATATTTCATCAGCACATGAAAGCCAGGAAAACTACGGTATGAAGAATCTTCCATCCAGGCAGATGACCGGGTACACCTTCACGCATAATTAATAACATGAATGTAGAATGAAGTCGAAAATAATGGCCAATTATCCAAGGATGACCTGATGTACGACGTTCGGACATTAATGACATCTCGCAGATTAACGCATTTTCCAAATATTGTAATGCACTCATGGTATTTTATGCTATAGAAGACCACGTTGCTTCGTTTTTCTCTTCAATAACTGATTTTCATGACATTCGTTTAATGCTTAAATTCTACCCACTTCCTGTTTCTTACCGAGTTGATGTCAATTTCCCTCAAATTTCGGAATATACAGTTCAATTAAATGTGAGGATAAGATAATGCACTTCATTTCCTCGAAAAGCGAGAAATCCGGCGTGGTTCGTCGAATCGCAGTTCTTTCTAAAAATTCTGCGAAATCTTGCGCTGAAAAGTGAATCAAAGCTCACGCACTGTACTGTACTGAGTTCGCAAGGGCAGGACCATTGCATTATAAAATCGGCGTAAATCGCAGAAGGCCTGTTTTTTGGACGACGATCACTTGAAAGAATTCATTTCCCGATGAGTTGTGAGTTTTGATTTGAGGTTACACCCGGCATCTTTGCCATGAGAGATGGTTCATGGTTCATGTCGTCACTCGCTCATGCATTCAGGCTGCCGCTTCACGCCCTTCGGTGAGACCCGTATTGATTGCATAAACGCAGCCGTCAGGCAATCTCAATCGACTCCGTGATCCAAAGTGGAACAATTTCCTCTCGGGAGACAAAATGGAGTCCCCTGTGTTTGCTTATTCGCTTTCAACACACCGAAGCTGTGATGAATGGAGTACGAAACCAATCGATTCACCTAATGTTCCGGGGTCATAAATATAGTCGATCTGGATTCCATCACCGCGACCATCAGCCTAATGCGCGAACCTTCACGAGTCCGAGCTGGTTTCATTCGAGACTCGAGCTTCATCCATTGAGTCATTACCTCCTTCCCACATGCAGAAGCACCAGAAAGAGAATGTTACGAAAGATTTACTTCCGGATAAATTGCGCGGATATCATTTTCGATTGCATTCGACGCGCAGAAATTATTTGGATGCATAAAGCTAAGGAATATTTCGCAAAAAAGCTGACGCTTCTTCAACGATCATGGATAAAAAATCTCTCCAATTCCGGCATTACTTTCGCAATTCATTCTCATGAAGACGGCCTAAAATAATTTTGAGAGAGATCATGAAAAAAGATGAAAGCCCCGCGAAATAATGGTCTCAAAATGCGATGAAATATTACCTGGCGCGCAAAGAAAACAACATGGATTGCATTAATTATCGCAATAAACAGATTAACTGAGGCTTCTTATTCGTATTTTTTAATGTTTTTCTTTTATGAATTGAATGACAAAACTAGATATATTCGAGAAATTTAGAAAATTTCAATTTTCTTTGTCCAAAGCTTCTCATTTATAGATGCACTGATGCTGAATTGCTCTAAATCTTATGAGAGAATATAGTGGTGAGCAATAGAGTCAACACAGTCTTATATATTGTTCCTTCTTTTCAATCTCTTCTTCAAGTCGCTGGTTGATATGCAAGGTTAAATAAGGCACTTTTATTATTATTCTTATATATTCGAGGCTTTCCACGATGTAACTCAAACATGTAGTGTAAAATGTATTCATTTGATTCGGATTTGTGCCGGACCATGAGCACGAATGCCACCAAATTTCTCAGAGATAAATATTGCAGAGGGTGCTTCTCACGCTTTTTCTTCAATTTATGAGGTTTTCCAAGAACCAAATCCACGATTATGTAGACGTTCGGATGGTTGGAACCAGTAATTTTCAATGGTTTCTAAATTTGATGATTGGTTTTCTCCAAAAAATAAATAAAAAATCGCCGAACAGTTTCAAAGTTTCGTTTTTATCTGCATCCCGACAACTAAAGAATACCTCATTATAGTTATCAGATCATTAGCGTCAGCAGTCTTTTTTCGAAGACAGGAAAAATGATTCAATAGAGCCAAAAACAATACTTACTGACGAATTTTTACTCTTTCCAACCTGAATCTGACCTGGGAGCTTGCATGCTTCAAGCATACAAAATAAATTTGTATATTCAGGGTACATGTGCAACGTATATTCCACAGAAAATAAAATAACAACCAATTGAATCCCAAAAATTCAGAAAACCGAACATGCAGAAATGAGTGGACCAAAAATTCGAGGAATATGATGGCCGTTCATGCATTTCACCAAGAAATCAACTGCACTTTTGCAAGTCGCTCGGCAGTGATGGTGAAAAATTTCGTATCTGGTCATTCAGAAATAAATGAGGTCATGTTTCTTCAACGCAGACGCTGATATTAGAGCCGTCGACAAATTGCGAGTAATTCAGCACACACACACGACAAAAAAAGAGCCCGCAATATCGGGCGAGGCATCAGACAAGGGAACTCAGTCATTTTTCGGACTGCGCAGTCCTGCATCAAACAATACGCTCGTGAGCAGCACGCAAGGACAACGCGGGAGTAATTACGACGACGTAATTGCGGACGAGAAAGGATTGAAGCCTTCGTGATTCCTCGGCAGATCCGAGGCAGGGCCGGAAGTTGGCAAATAATCCCAACAAGCGCGCGATCTGGCGGAGGCTGAGCTCGGAAATTGCCACGATCAAGGCCCTCTCGCCTAGATGCGCCGCCGCGTGACAGAGAAATCTCCTTGGGTTTCCCCGTAAACAGGATGGTCAATTTTGTGAAGCACCGAAGCTTGCGCACAGAAGCCGTGCCCCCCCAACACGGTCTATAATCTACGGAATCAGAGCGCGCTACGCTTCAGTTGCGATGAAGAAGTAGAGGGGAGAGAAATGAGTGAGGCGCGGGGTGGAGGATAATGGTCACGGAGAATTATCCCGGCGCAAGATGATGCGTTTTCTGCAGCTGCCAGTCGGTTCGACTCCAGTGCTCCAGTCACACACATCCACCTTCCTGTTCACCAGTCGGGGTCTGAGGATGTGCTGCTGAAGGTTGCACAGGTGCACAAGGTGTTTAAATGAATAACGAGGGCTTTCCTGAAGTTGGCGACTCCCAGTTACGTACCACGCGTTACGTATGCGGCTAGCTCTGAAAACCAGTCTCTTTCTTTATTCTCTCAATGTCAGAATTTTCAGATTGGAAGTAAGTTACAATCCTTCAGATTCCAATAATGCTGATTAAGGTGTCTGGACAGAGATCGCGTTGTTTTCTTGGTAGATCCATAGTTCGAGGAATCAACTAATAAAGCGAAATGGGCCTCGGAATCGAATTTGGCATCTATGTTTGCTTGAATTGGAAGACAGGCATCTCTTCACATGTGTGCCCTTTTACCCACTGAGCACATTGTGCATGGAAAATTTGGCTCATTGTGTACGAAAATTGGTATCAGGCTATATCATGACGAAGATTCTTTTTGTTGTATAATTGGAAACGGCTTATTTCGTCAGCAGAGGCACACACAAAACTGACTACAATTCTTACTGAATCGTCCAGCCAGATTTCTTAAGTCGAGTGCCGATCCAAACCCTGTTCTCGTCTGTTGAGTGAAACGGTGCATATATTTAAGGTGAGGCAAGTACGCCACTTTACTTCCGCACTGTTCTGCTATAATTTAATTACAATCGTACAGACGCATTAATCATACTTGAGATATTGGTAATCGTTATTTTACCCCCCTAAAATGTGCTCAAAAACTCCGGCGCTTCGTACATTTAGATATACTGTATTTGAAATGTGTATCTACATTCCGGAATTCTTGGCATTGCTCAAGAGAAGACTTTTATAGGCTCTTGAAATGAGACTTCGGGACAAAATGCGGCCCACACAGGGTTTCTCTTGAAATCATTCCCAAAAATAAAGGTGTGGCCTAGAATCACATCCTGTTTTAATCGCATAATAAATACGGCTATTGCATTTTTTTACTGAAATGTGCATACATTTTATTTTCAAGTCCGACACGAGACTTCCCCCAATCTCCTCGAATATTCGTCGAAATGACAACTCAGCTCACAGTGCTTCTCCGTCAAACGGAACGAAACAACCGGCACTTCGAGATACCTAAAAACGCAATTCTCCCCCTGAGGTTACATCCTAATTCAGCCAACTATGGCTCCCCTCCCTCTTGTTTCATTTCCCAATCTCCGAGTAATTTCAAGGATTACCAATGTTCTAAAAAATTGAATGAAAATTGACAAATACTTCCCTTGAATTGAGATGAATTGGACTTCTGCAGATTTTTTATTACAGCTTAAAAAATTGAAATTGAGATCGGAATAAATCCCGGTTAATTGTTGCGTCTCCAAGTACAGGATACAGTACCTGTACTTGAGTCTAACCTCCGTCTAGCCTTGTAGTCTAGCCTACGTCGTTCGAACATTTGAACATGATCATGATAAGAAGTAATAACAGTACCCAATCAAAACGACGAACAGCTAATTAGCATTTTTTAAAGTTTCCGAATTGACGATCTAGATTCTAGACGAAGTGTCTCTTTGAAATGTGGGCTTTGTTTCAGAAAAAAAAATAAAAAATTCATATTATGCTCCGGCTTCTTTTCCCAATTTTTAGAGAAGACGCAAAATATTTCTTTGTTCATATAAGCAGTGTTCAGAAAGACCAGAAATACCACGTTCATCTTTAGAATATGGTTGTTTTTGCCTGATATTTTGAAACAAGACTTGACCTACGATTTTAAAACTACAGCAGTTGCTGTGAAACCTTACTCTGCTTTTTCAAAACCTTCGGTTATACCACAGGATTTCTTGCTCAGTCAAAGGATGGGAAATTTTGAAGACATTTCGACCTGTCCTCTCAGAAACAGAAAAGATTTTAGTTGTAAAAAAAGAGAATTACGTTGGTAACCCTGAATCGGAATCGGGCGGCGAATGACGGGAAGAGACAAGTGACGACGAGGATTACGTGGGCGTCCTCACAACTTTTCGGGCACCGAGCGGATGCGCCTTCCCACTCATGTAGGGGTGAATTGATCATTAATTCAGGTCTCGAGGAACCCTCGGCTACTCCGGAAGCTGCCGGTGACACGATTATCTCATCCATCTAGCTTGCATCATTAATTAAACAAAGCTCGGGAGCCACCGGACACTTGAAGGCTTCCGTCTCACGTGAGATCCTCATGAGACTTGGCTAATTAAAAGGGACCCAGAAAAAGTGTTCTAGATCATCGGGAGAGGAGCAACGAGGCGGCGATGGGGCTAACGAAGCATCTGGGACACCTGTCGCGTTGTAATAACCGTCTACGTCGCCTTTTCCCACGCGTGTTTTATAGTACGGCGTCCGCTGCATTGATAAAATTTCGCTTTGCGAAGGAAACTGATCGGGGAGGTGCTCTTAGGGAGAACTAGATCCTCCGTATTATTTCATATCGCTTCCGGTCATCTTCAAGATGTACCCGACTGCCAGGAAGCTCCCACAAGCTCAGGTACTGTACAGACAGAATTACCGCATTAACGCGATTATGGGCCGTCCCGCGATTTTGAACTGAGGCCTGAGGAATATTAATGCGTTGGCCTCGAGAATCCAAATTCTGAAGCAAAAATAAACTGCCTGTGTTGCAGCAAAATCTTCTAGTTTTCTTGGGAACTTTGTTGTTTTTTTTTAGCTGTTATTCTGAACAATCTCGAATTTTGGCGGGGCTTTTCGGTATCATTCATTTTCACACCCCTGGACCGGAAAAAAGAGGATGCATAATTCGGAGATTGGGGTGAATGCCGGAATTAATTGCAGCTCTAGTGCATTAATATCATATAAAACTGTGCAGAAATTAAAACTCAGGGTATTTCTATGTCATCTGATACGAGGAGTGGATGCTGTGTTGATTATGATCAGATCTCTAACTGATATGTTTTGGTGAAAACCTTCAAAATTCTCACAACAGAAGCTTGCTTGAAACGGTGTCGATTCTGTAGACCATTTTTCTAGTGTAGTACAGTATTTTTCTCGTATAGATCAGGGTTGCAATACTGTGCATCTCGAATAATCACGCTTTCACCAAATTCCAGATGATTCACTGAATTTTCCCCCGAATACTGCTCCATCCACGTTCTCAAGATTTGCAGAATCGTATAAATAATTAAACCTGTGTAGTTCCATTCTTTGAAAATTACTCTGCTTAAGAAGATTCATCGTCACTTCCAATGAATTTTCGGCGACGTCGACGGGGTCTCACTTCAGTGCATCAGTTGTGGATTCCGCTACATTTCCAGGGATTCAACAAGTGTATTTTTCCCTGGATTCTGAAATCATCATATTCATAAAGTTCCTTTCTTTTAAAATGTATCTACCAAGTATTCCCACTACTTTCCTGGCCCGCAAAACATTTATCTACACTTTCGCCGTTCTGTACATGAGAAGAAGCGCCAACTCTTTCTTGCCCTCTCTCATTGGGAACAAACTTTTGATTGCTCAAATGTTCAAATGGGCGACTCCCTTGTGGGCCATCAGCTACGAACCTTTCACAATTTTCTAATCA